>JACSZP010049585.1:0-12414 GCA_016161895.1 Pinna nobilis | reverse complement strand
GCAGACTTTTTTTTAGGTGTACTTTGGAATAGACGTAGGTTTAGGCGTAAGTTTACACGTAGAATAAAGTTACGACCTTTTGTGAAACCCATTTCGGACGTAAGTTACGACTACGTCTACGTTTACGTCTACGTGTAGAGTTACGACCTTTTATGAAACTGGGCCCTGCATCTGATGTCACCATGTAACTGAACGTCAGATCAGCTTTGGCAGGGGTGTGGAAATATATGTTTTGGGGTACTTGTCCATGTTCAAGTAAATTTGAAAAATCTACTTGCCCAGAACATAGATTAGCTTTGCCGTATCAAATGTTTTAAGTTGTCACCCCTTAAAACACTACTTGTCCATGAACAACCAAAAAGCAAAAAACCCATTTGTCCAAGTTTCCTGCAATGTATCAGGTTGGGCAAGTTGGAAATGCTACAATGTAATATTTCTACAACCGTGTGTGGCATAGAAATAAATAAATTGCTGTCTGAGAATTTTCAACTTAATCTTTGCCTGGTATGTGTACAATGTACAATAGATATATCAGACTCTGAGGAGCTGCACAGAGGGGTGCGGGCTATAGAGTATATAGATATTTTATCAGCCGTATTGATTATGTGGACAGGGTGTTGTCTGTCTTAGGCTAAATTCCTTAAGAGATTAGGTTGTTTTGTAGATAGCTAAAGTACAGTTAGACACCAAACGACACATACCAATGCATCCAGGTGCCACAAATTTATTTTTGGTCTAGTTATGTGATTTCTCATATGCTACATGAGTAAAGCCTTTATCATTACACTCCTGAATCTGGCATGAAATTCTGTTCATGTGACACATAGTCTCTGTAATCAAGTGCTCTGATTATTGTGTGTTGTTTTTATATTTGTTGTTTTGAACGTCCCACTCAAAAATCTTTAACTTATATGGAGAGACTTCACTGTGTGCCGGTTAAGGATGACAAATTTAGCCTATGCCATTTGTATTTATGGCCATTGAGCAGTGAGAGTTCTTTAATTTTAATATGCCAACACAAACTGTGAGTCTGTGACACGTACAAGACCTAGCTCAGCTTAGCTGTTTTACTGTCTCATCCAAAGGACAGCTGGGAAAGCCACTTGCAGCTATAGGTATGCATGCACAGATTTGAATCCATCAGACCTCACAATTGGACAGGGAACATGCTAACCACTAAGCCATGGCAGCCCCATGCATGTTCTTTTCTGAAGTCTTTGGGCCTCCGTGGCGGAGTGGTTAGCGTGTTCGACTTCGAAGCCGAGGGTCTGGGGTTCAATTCCCACAGCGCCACTCCACGGTTGGCCGTCCCTGTCTTTCAGATGAGACAGTAAAACTGAGGTCCCATTTCACAGTAGGTATTGGCACGTTAAAGTACCCTCCCTGTTCTACAGCCAGCAGTGCCGAGCATAGGCAAAATTTGTAGCCCTTCACCGGCACACTGTGACGTCTCCATATAAGTGAAATATTCTTGAGTGGGACGTTAAACAACAATACTGTACCATACTAAACCTAGGGTCATGGACACCAGTCCTAGCTAAAGTCTTCCCTGCTACCTCAGGTCAAAGAATATTGTCTTATCCAGGGAACTGGAGAAACCAGCTTGACCTTAACCCATTCACCCCTGACAGCACATTTAAATTTGCCTAAATCATTGATTTAAGGAAGAGTCCATTAGATTTCATGCAGGGCTTAATGAGTTGAAGCTCGTTGTTGAGCTTTCAACTGTAGAGTCTATGGCATATCTTACCGTTACATGTACATATACATACATGTATATTATAAGATGATCTTTTGACACAGGTCTGTCTGAGCCATCATGGTTTTGTGGTTATAGCATGTTTTTCCTCTGGTAATGAGGTCGTCAGTTTGATTCTGCACTTGAGGAGCTCGGTTGGTTTCCTGTTCTTTGAATGAAACAGTAAAAATTTAGGTCCCGGCCTTGTCACAGTTGGTGTGGGCACGTTAAAGAAGCCTCATTGCTCTATGGCTATATGTGCTGATGGAGCATAGCCCTTTACCATATGGTGATGGTGTCTCAATATTACAATTGAAAGATTATTGAGTGGTTATGTTAAACAACACTGCATTTACATGTATATATATAGTTACAACCAACCAACGGGTCCATCTGTTTGTTGATCGAGCGTGTCGTGAAGTTGTAACACATGAAACCTTTTTTATGAGATGCTAGTAAAATAAATACCCCATAAAATGCATAAAAATAAGAGGCCCTCAATGGGATATTGATTTTTATTTTTGAATTCTTGCAATTAATACATTTATATGTAAATTGATTTGCTTATTACAGATTAACATTTGTTGCATAGCCTGAAGTGCAGTAGTCCAGTTTTCTTTTTTTTTTTTCTTTTTTTCTTTTTTTTTTAGTAGAAATGACTCTACCTTTACACTTTGCTGCATAGGACAAATTATAAGTTAATGTCCACAAAGAGCTCATTAGATGTGCATGAGCCTACATTATAACCTACAAATACCCAGGGGTGAAACAGTTACACATTATAATTTGATAATACCCGGTTCGGACGTTTTTATTTCCGTTTGATGGGTGAAACGCTCTTATCTCGTTCATTGTTTTCTGGAGATCAGTGCATGTTAGCCATATGATATTAACACTATGTACATATATATAATTGTACACTGTTAAAGGCAACAGCCTTGGTTACAGAAGAATTTTTTATTTTTATTTGAAAAAAGGACAAAGTCCAATAAAGCTCAGGTGATGTACAGGTTTAATCAGATTTCAAACATTTGAATCATACATTACAGTGATCAGAGGTACCCTGTACGACAACGACATCTGTCGACACTGAGCATTCACAGGATAATCCACTGCTCTTCACTGACGGAATCTATTTATATACAGGTGAGTCGCTATAACTGTACTATCACGATATTGAAATGATCAACTGTACCCTTATTTACTGTTATACATAATGACCCGGCAGACTATAGTTTGTTGTTGTTGTACTTTTGTATAATAATATAGTTGTCTTTGTATTTTTAGTTGTTGTATTTTTGTATAACACCCGATTCAAGGATCTTTCAATCGTCTGTGCGTGTTGTTTTAACATATCACACTCGAGAGTCTTTTACTTACACATACATGTACACCGAGATGTCACCATATGTTGGTAAAGGGCAACATGTCAGGCCTTTGCTTGGCACTTAAATAAGGCCGTCCAGCAATGAGGAATCCTTAATATGCTGACAACTACTGCCTCGTAAGTGGGCCTCTAACATGCTAGGCCTTTAACATGCTAGGCCTTTAACATGCTAGCACCTACTGGGCCTTTAACATGCTAGGCCTTTAACATGCTAGCACCTACTGGGCCTCTGATTTAACTGTCTCCTCAGTCCTAAGTGTCTAATGGTCTCAAATGCAGAGCCTTGACTGCTACTTGCACAGGTAGCTCTGAACTAGAGCTACAAATGCTTTACAAGAAACTCACTCAGTTAATCAATTTCGATTGTACATGTAGTCGTTATTTGTTAGGAAAATGTCGGTTGACTCTGAAGAGGAGAAGGGGGCAGTAAACATATTGTGTGTGTTATGAAAATATTTGAATTTTAGGTAGTAGGTGTTGGCATGTTAAAGAACCCTCCCTGGTCTACAGCCAGCAGTGCCTAGCATAGGCAAAATTTGTCGCCCTTCAGTGGCACATGGTGAGGTCTCCATATACGGTAAGTGAAATATTCTTGAGTGGGACGTTAAACAACAGTGCAACCAACCATTGCTATCACTAAGTACGGTGAATCTTGTATATAAAGACCCCTTAGGGATACAAATAAACTGATCTTTAGGCCTATTATGGAAGATTGTCTTTATATATACCTGTAGAAGGTAATTTGTACTTAAATGGTCTTTACATGTATATATATGCAGGTGGTTGCTAAAGTAGATTTTACTGTATGCCAGCGAANNCATTTATACTCATTCAATTGTAAATGTGTTGTCACAACAAAATGCATTATCAGTATTAAATAAGCAAGTAGAAATTCAATCCATTAGACAATTTTGTTATCAGTTATACTGCCAGGGGTATTAGATGAATCAATTATGTAATACATTGTACATGTGTATGATAGTAACATTGTGTGATTGTGGAGACGTCATTGTGTGCCAGTGAAGGGCGACAAATTTTGCTCATGCTCGGCACTGCTGGCCGTAGAGCAGGGAGGGTTTATTAACATGCCAACACTTACTGTGACACGGGACCTCGCTTTTTACTGTTTCATCCGAAAGACAGGGATATCCAATCGCGGAGTGGCACTGCTTGGATTTGAACCCCGGACCTTTGGATTCGAAGTCGAACATGCTAACCACTTGGCTATGGCGGCCCCTGTCTGTCTTGGTAGTACATTGTACAATGTAAAGAGTAATGACCACAATCTGGATATTCAAGAATTTTGTTACGAAGCAGTCCATAAATATATAGTTCCTGAAGTGGGACTGGGAAAAAATTGATATAAAAATATTCCATTTATTTAGTTATACAGTAAAACCTGCTTTAGCAATCAACTGGGGCCTCCTTGGCCGAGTGGTTAGTGTGTTCGTCTTCGAATCGAAGAGTCCGGGGTTCGATTCCCGCAGCGCCACTCCACAGTTGGCTGTCCCTGTCTTTCGGAGGTGACAGTAAAAACCAAGGTCCTGTGTCACAGTGGGTGTTGGCACGTTAAAGAACCCTCCCTGCTCTACGGCCAGCAGTGCTGAGCACAGGCAAAATTTGTCGCCCTTCACCAGCACATGGTGATGCTCAATATGAGTGAAATATTCTTGAGCGGGACATTATGTACATGTACATGTATGTTGTATCTATTATTGTTCACGGTATTGTTTCTTTTTGTTTTGGCTATGGTGTTGTTTGTTGTTCGATTTTTGAATTATAAATGGCCCCTTGGTTTCTTCTTCAACTTTCTTTTTTCCTGACCCTAAGAATAAAAACAAGCTGTTTTGAAACTATGCCTACCTTGAAGGACCACATTTCCCTGGTTACAGTGGCCCTGGTTTCTGTGAAGACAAATTCAACTGTAAGCATTATCTGTTGAACATGACAAATTGCTGTGAATAGTACGGTGGGTCAGGTTTCAGTATTGACATTTACATTCATGTACATGTACAATATATATGTAGGCACTGAGATGTCTCATTTTTCTGAGTTCTTGGTAAAAGTATTTTAGCCAGCCACATAGAGTCTCAACTGATGAAATTCTGTAGGTAGTTAAACATAAGAACCTGTAAGATGTAATATACTAAGTGTGGTAATGCAGGGTTGAAATAAAGTTCAAAGTACTGTTGACCACTGTTACAGTGCAAGCTTGCTATCGAGATGTCCAAGCACATGCACTTGGAACCTCACTATTGAGACTACATGTACATGTACCTACAAGTGAATGACTATCTACAATTGGTCTGATTTGTGAGGAAGTCTCTGAATAGCAGATAATAATGATTGTATGGTATTGTATTGTTGTTTAACGTCTCACTCAAGAATATTTCACTCATATGGAGACGTCACCCTGTGCCGGTGAAGGGCGACAAATTTTGCCTATGCTCGGCACTGCTGGCCGTATAGCAGGGAGGGTTCTTTAACACCTACTGTGACATGGGACCTTGGATTTTACTGTCTCATCAGAAAGACAGGGACGGCCAATCGTAGAGTGGCGCTGTGGGAATCGAACCCCAGACCCTTCGATTCAAAGTTGAACACGCTAACCACTCGGCCACGGAGGCCCCTATAATAATGATAAAAGGACTGAAATTTGAAGGCCCTTATACTGAGGTTGTCTCTAAAGTGAGGTGGTCTTTAGGCAAGGTTCCATTGTACATGTAACTCTCAAAATTGGTCTCCTTGGTGAAGTATCTTGTATGAATTTAAGTAAGAAATTACTGTGGAACTTGTATATAGACTCCTCCCTAAGCCTAATGACATTGATTAGAATGAGGCTTCATAAGGGGGTTTCTATATGTGTGATTATAGAGGTCAATTTATCCCTGAGAGATACAGTTCGGCAGAAAGCAGACTCTGTGACCAGGTAGTCTCTATACACAGGTTGATGCTGAGGCAGGTTTTACTGTAAGTGTTCTTATAACCCTTTCAACCCCAAGTATCAAAATGGTATGGTCTTTTCTATAGTGTCAGACTAATCCATTATGGGAAGTAGTGTTGAAAGGGTTAATATAGGATTTTAATTGTATTCATCCCTTGGTGTATCCCGTTTGAAACTTGTATATATACACATAATGACCTCCTGGGGGACACAAGGAAATCTGTCATTATAGGGAGGTGGTCTTTATAAAGAAGTTGATTTACACACAAATTACACTATTATGGACAGCAAAAATAGGTCTTTGTAAACAGATGGTCTATAAATACAGGTGGCTTCTCAAGCAGGCTTTACAGTATATTTTTGTTATGCCTTACTTAGTCTACAAAGAGGACATTTCATTGAATGTGTCGTTTAACTGGCTGTAGGGGTAAGGGTTTTGAGTTAGTCAACAATTTTGTTCAGATTAAAGTAACATATATTTCACATCACGAAGTGAGAGGGGTCAGAGGTTAATTTGGCATCTTCCCTTTGTTGACGTTGTCATCCACACTAACACTCAGGAGATTTATTAGCCCACCAACATACTGAATCACCGTTCTTCAGGCATCCATTGCCTCACGGTCCTTAAATAATTCTGGCCTCTGGTATCGCTATTTCTCAGAAAGTACTGAAGGATATATAGGCCTAAGATTCAACGACCATGTACTGAAAGGCCCAACGTTAAAATTTTGATTCTTTGATTATTATCACCTGAGTCTAGTGCTTTGATCTTTCATTTACTGATCTAAATTTCATCTAGTTACCTATCAGATATCCTGTTAGACTTGAACTTATTTCCTTTTGTGGTTTTAATGAATACTAATTAAGAAGGATATGCAAATTAGACTGAATAAATAGTTCTTTATATTTAAAAAAAAAAAGCCGGATATTTGTAGATTTATAATTCGGAGAAGATTGTGAATTAACTTTGATTTATTCCTTTTTATGAGAAATAAATTTTAATGAGTTCCTTAAAGTGATAAGTACCTGTACATGTGTACCTGTAACTCAACTACAGGTAGAAGCTAAAGTTTTGATGCATTAATGAACTGCATGCATACAATGTGAGTGCCAAGTCCCCCCCCCCCCTCCTAAATAGGGAGACTTAAATACATGTACTATCAGTATTTTTGTTAAATTTTTATATATATTATTTCTAAAAGAAATACATATATCTCAATCTCCAATAAAAAACTTTTTCCTAATTCTTAGTCAAATTTCTCCCCATGCAATTAACAAATCCCACATTGAATTTTTTTTCAAGGTTGGCAATTAATCATAAAAATCATGTTGAAGGCTCAGCCATGCTGAACATACACTGTACGTGCAGGCCAATATTTAAAGTCCTTCCGGGGCATTTGGTGACATTTCAGTGTACAGGTATGTACGTGAAACATTCTTTAGCCAAGGAATGAATCAAAAGTAAGATGTCTATCGGGTGTTTTGGTCGCCTAAATGTAGTTAGCGCACTCGCTTCTCACCTATGGGACCCGGTTCAATCCTTAAATCTGCCTAGGTAGTATGTGGGATGGTATGGTGGTCACCAACTCAGATACGTGTACGTGGGTTTTCTTGGGGTACTCTGGTTTCCTAGCTGTCACAACGAGGACATCTGCATGCCAACTTCAGGGCCAGTGAGAGACATCAATATATAAAATGACATGGCTTATTTGTTAATCGTTGTAAAATAAGTAAAGTTGAAATCAAAAGTGGGACAATTGAGTGTTCAGATATTTTTTGCAACAACATTAGATTAGGCCGGTAATATTTAAGCTGTTCTAGAAGTTATATATGTTAATAAAGGAGATCGATCTGGTTGTCAATGTTCTGCTGTAGAGAGCTTAACTTTCACCTAGAAGGTCTAGGGTTTGAGTCTTATTGGTGGCACTTGATTTTCTGTTTTTCAAGCTTCTGTAGATAATCATATCCCCCATCAGCAAAGTTGTAGGGGTGTATACTGGATTCAGCATGTTTGCCTGTCTGTCCATTTGTCCGTCGGTCTGTCTGTACCATGTATTTCTGCACCATAACTCAAGTAACTGTGGGTCTACATGCAGTGTTGATACAATACACACATGGGTTGTCCATGACTCAAGGAGGATCCCTATTGATTTGGGGTCGGAAGATCTAAGGTCACACAACTCTTCCTTGAAAATGGTTTCCACACCATAAATATAACTCAAGTACATGTACATGTACATTGTGCCTGTCGGTCTACAATGTTGTTACTTCACACATGGGTTGCCCATAACTCAAGGAGGATACCCTATTGATTTTGGCGTCAAACGGCAGGGTCATAGGGGGTAAAAGTCCTGTTAGGACAGTTCTGGTTTTTAGACAGTGGAAACCAATGTCCCATATTATCACATCAGGCGTGTTAAAGATCCCTCACTGCCCAATGGCCCCCAAGCGTTGAACACAATTAGCCAAAATTCGAAGCCTGCGGTGTTTAGCATCCTGTGACATCTACATATAAATGTACATGTAAGTGAAAGTTTCTGAACATTAGATAATGTAAAGTACAATAACAGAATATATACAGGGTAGCTGTTAGGTATATATATATGTATTGTTTAAAAAAAAAACTCCATTGCATTTAAAGGTATATTTTGTAAGTAAGAGTACACTTATCCCTATAATGATAGCTTTTTATAGCCATGTGTTATATACAATGTAGGAATTTATGTAAGCGAGGGGTGCAGAAATCAGAAATCGACAAGATAACATGTAATTGACTTATACAGCTGATCAGTACCTTTGTACATGAAGTAAATGTTTTCGCTTTCTGATAGAAATCTATAATTGACTCTGCTTCACTAAGTACACAAATAAGTCATCAAGTGTGACCGATGAACCGTGACCGAGTTCCCGTGTGTCATGAACACAGGTAAGATTTCAATCAGGGCTGATAACAAACAGTCATACATGACTGATCCCTACATTATCAGGTACTGACCGTCATATTTACCTGTAGACATTCAGGTGTAAAAAGCTTTTCACTGTTTGAACTTACCGGTAGTGATTTTTTCTGTTTTATGGAACATTGAATGATACTACCGGTGCTCAAATCAAACTGCATTGTCATTTTGTGTTATTGGTATGGCAGAGGATTATAGTGTAGATGTATAATTTCAGAACGTTTGTAAAAGAAAAACAAAAACAAAACAGGTAGATATATATTATTGATTCTGATATCTTAATTCAAATATGTCTGAATTTTATGTCTTAGTTTAATGCTCTATTGATTAATGTATCTTCTTCAGTGGCTACATGCTGACATATTGTAAACACAGATTACATTATGTACTATAGTAGTACAATGTAGTAGGCCAGCTAGCCTATAATTATGTAAAGTACGTACTACATGATATATATTGAATATTCCACCATTGAGTGACTGACTAAAACTGCCCGCATGAGATATTAGTGAGATGTTCTCTTTTGTGAGATGGTCTTAATTAAGGTAAAATCTACAGGGTAGTGATATGATATCTTATTTCAAATGTGGCAGTGGAATGACTGAAACTGCATGAGATTTAGTGAGATGGTTTCTTATGTGTGATGATCTTAAGGTAAGATCTAGTGAGATGGTATCTTATTTCAAAATTGGGATGACTCAAAAAGCATGAGATATTTATTGAGATGGTTACTTTTGTGAGATGGTCATAAGGTAAGATCTAGTGAGATGATATTGTATTTCAAAAGTGGGGACTGAAACCATATGAGATTTAGTGTGATGGTCTTTCAGTGAGACTGTGAGATGGTGTCTTGTTTCAAAAATGGGGTTAACTGAACATGTACTGCATGAGATTAAGTGAGATGGTCTCTTAAGTGAAATAGTCTTAAGGTAGAATCTAGTGAGATGATATCCTATTTCAAAAGTAAGGTGACTAAACTGCATGAGATTAAGTGAAATGGTTTCTTAACACTTTCGTCACCACCACCCATAATTGACTGATATGAGACTATGGAAAAGAGGATACCAGTTTGATACATTTACTTCAGATTGAAAGGGTTAGGTGTGATGGACTTCAGGTGAGATTTATTGAGATGGTATCTCGTGTCAAAAGTGGGATGGCTGAATATACATTGTACATGTAGACTGCATGAGATTTACCCATAGTGAGATGGTCTCTTAAGTGAAATAGTCTTAAGATAAGACCTAGTGAAAGGATTTCCAAATTTCAAAAGTAAGGTGCCTGCATGAAACTGCATGAGATTAATTGAAATGGTTTCTTAATACTTTTGTCACCACCGTCCATTATTGACTGATATGAGACTATGGAAATGAGGATACCATTTTGATACATTTACCTGTACTTGGGGTTGAAACTATTTAGTGTGGTAGTCTTTAGGTGAGAAATGGCATCCTATTAGTATTTTAAAAGTGAGTTAGCATGAGATTTAGTGAGACGGTATGTAATTCTTAATTCAAAACTGGGATGACTAAATATATAGATCTGCATAAGATTTAGTGAGGTCTCTTAAGTGAGATGGTATTTAGGTGAGATCTTTGTGAGGAGATATTGAGATGGTATTTAGGTGAGATCTTTGTGAGGAGATATTTTAAGTGAGATGATCTTTGATGAGATCTCATGAGATATGGTATCTTATTTCAAAGGTAGGATGACTGAATATATGTACATAAAACCGCATGAGATTTACTGAGGTTGACTCTTAAGTGAGATGGTATTTAGTTGTGATGGCGGTTAGTAAGATGGCATCTCAATTCACAATTGGCATGATTGAATATATAAAACTGCATGAGATTTAGTGAGATGATATTTCAATATTTCAAAAGTGAGATGACTGCATGAATATATAAAACCACATGAGATTAGTGAGAACGTCTTTTTATAGGGGAGATTAGTGAGATGGTATCCTTTTTCAAATGGTTGGGGGGGGGGGGGGGGGGGGGGNNGGGGTTGGGGTTATGTGGGCTTACTTGTGAGCTTTCAATACTGGTAAACAATGTGCATGTATATACAATGTACATGACAAAATGTTCTTACAGAAAATTAATTCTGATAAACTAGTACGTTGTACATGATTGACATTTGTATAGAATTCTAAGTACATTGGAGTTGGTCTTTAACGAATTCAAAGGGGATTGACTTTTGACTTTGTTATAGGCATCCTTCGTTTTAAGCATCAGAATTTACTACATGTATAGATAAAGATTAATTCTTCTCAGGAATTTTATTCGATCCTCTTCGTTATAGCACTGAATTCGCTTTAAGACTCTACAGTACAATAATTACAGTGATATCGTATACATATAGATTCAGTCTCCATGGTTCCATGTGTTGCACTTTGAATCCTATACAGTCTTTCAAGTCCTTGACCTCACAATCTGTTGACTAGCACTTAATTTTCTTATAATTGTCGAAATCAAACTTCTGTAAGACTTTTAATACATTTTTCATGTGTGTGTACCATTCTTGTCATTACACTTCTGATTGGGACTGTTAGAAACTATGCTGAGGCTCAATTAAATTCTTGACCTCACAATCTGATGACGAAGCAATTAATTTACTGAAACATTGTGCAATTAGTAATTCTATAGTATCTCTTACACAGGTGAATTTAAGTTATACTCACAATTAAAATACATTACAATTCAATTAACTTGATTTAAGGAATGAGCGGAGTGACTACTGAATTGCCACTCGTCCCTGTGAGACAGGGAGAGAAAATGCATGTGTATTTGTTTGTCCTTCCTGTTAAGTGGTTATTGTTTCCAATGGTTTTTATAGTGCCACGTACGACACTTTCCTAGCTCAGAAAGGTACATGTATCAACCATAGAACCTAGACAGTTTTCTCTCTGATCTTGGTGTGTAGAGCAAGCAAACAAGTGAACCCGGCCTCCTCCCTCTCCTCCAATGTTGGAAATCCTCAGTGCTTATGATCTGAGCGAGCTACATGTACATCAGTATTCATTTCTTCACTTATACTGACAAATATCATGAATGTTCTAACACAGGTAGGTACACCATGTAAGTCAATACATAATTTATATAGGCCAGTGTGCACTAGGGGAGATATGAGTCCTGTTTTGGATACAGGACTATTTTGTTTCTAAAATTTGAGCCAACATAAGAAGAGGTAAAAATATAGATCTACAGGTAAAGCAGTGCATGCAAGTGCACAAGTATTTCACTCCACAGTATTTTCCATCCTCAGGATTATTTGAATAGAGTGCAAAGTATGTCTCTGCTAAAATATCTTTGGTGTTTATACTCTGATGGACATATAGTATATTATTATACCTCTACATAAATTTACTATAGTAAAATTCTTTTTA
>JACSZP010049581.1:2500-14953 GCA_016161895.1 Pinna nobilis | reverse complement strand
TATCACCTCTCTATCAACAACGAACAACTGTACGTGATATCACCTCTCTATCAACAACGAACAACTGTACGTGATATCACCTCTCTATCAACAACGAACAACTGTACGTGATATCACCTCTCTATCAACAACGAACAACTGTACGTGTTATCATCCCTCTATCTACAAAGGACATCACTACGTGTTAACATACCTCTGTCTACAATGAACATTGTAACTTGATATCACCTCTCTAACAACTATGTCCAACTGTACGTGATATCACCTCTCTATCAACAACGAACAACTGTACGTGATATCACCTCTCTATCAACAACGAACAACTGTACGTGATATCACCTCTCTATCAACAACGAACAACTGTACGTGTTATTATCCCTCTATTTACAAAGGACAGCAGTACGTGCCGTCATCCCTCTGTGCACAACATTTTAATTTGCTACCATTCTTCTGTCTTCAACGAACAACTGTACATCTTAACATCCCTCTGGCTAAAAAGAACAGTTGTACGTGTAATCGGCTAAAAAGAACAGTTGTACGTGTAATCATCCCTCTATCTACAAAGGAAAACTGCACGTGTTACCATATTACTCCCTGTTTATGGTTTTATAATCATTACAAGGGATGTAAGTTAGTTGGTACAATAGTGATTTCAAAATATATGAGATATGAAAAAGAGCATAGTAAAAGCTATACCTGATTATAACCCAGTCCATGGCATGGCATACCCCTGGCATCTACTGCCGGAACATTCGAGTTCGTATCTCGCATGCTGTCCACACAAATATTTCCAACCTGGCTTTTAAACTAGATAAAAAGAAAAAGAACCGCATTACAATTTTAGAATAGCAATAAATAACGAAACATGAAGTGAGTCATAATTTGTATACGGTCTCTAAAGAATCCGTTAATAATATTAAAGATACATTTGGACTCATTTTTCATCTTCACAGAATTAAAAAAAAATGAAATATCACATTTGAACCAGCATATACTTAGAGGATGTAGCTGATAAAATGCAAAAAATATGCATGCAATATATAGATGTCGTTTAAAAAATAAAAAAAATACACGTTAACGGGTTGTATTCATTTCCCGCCATTTTAAGACATGACCGATGCCTATAAGTAAGGCGAAACATACCCAGCACGGACATTTAAACGTTTATTTGATCATTTTTAATATGCAAATTGCTTAATTATATCAATTTGTACACGATAACGTCGTTATCTCGTGTACGACAATTTTTTTTCTAAATGAGTTCAGGTGTACCTTTAATCAACTTGTGTGAAAAACCCAATGTAATCTCAAGAGATTGGAGTTAAGCAATAAGCACACACATAAATATCAAATAGCTGCATCCTTAGAGCAAAACATATGAGTCAATTTTGCATTTCATTGAAGCATTGTCACTTTGACATATGCTGACCATATACCATACACTTCAGGAGACAACATCACGAGCAGTCATCTGATAATAGGACAGAAATTGATATCTGGGTGTAGAATAGATATGACAATATCCATTGAATATCATTAATCTATAATTGATATCAGACCCAACCCATACAATAATGGCCTGCGTCCCTTTTCGAGATATTGTAGCAAAAAACTCTTAGGACGTCTTCTACATCGGGCTCAGTAGTACGGGTAGTCATATTACTGTTGCTAAGGATCTGGCGGATGAGGCATGCAAACAGGAAATATTCCTGTGCACAATTGCAGGAACACGACCATATCTGTCGGTTCCTATTTCGCCGTGACATCCTTTCACCTTTTTATGCCGTTTGCATCTATATATATATTGGTAGCGTGTTTAATGAGGTTAAGTTAGACTGGCGATTGTCTTCATTAACTCTTTCTTTTAGTATGTTCGATAAAAATAATGTTACAAGCATTTACAAACTTAAAGTCAACTACTTTAGTAAGTGGCGTCTATGTTGTCTGTAATAAGTACCTCTCCTGAATATGCCGACTTTTCTATGTGTATCTCTGGATATACATTCTTCAAGTACCAGTCAAATGACTTGCAGCCAAGTCTGGATCTCAGGGCTTTTCTTTCTGATACATCGCCGAAGTCAACCTTAAATAGTAAGAAGTAGAATAAGCTTTGTGTAATCGTACTCAGCTAGTTTTGTATCTATCACGATTAATGCTGTAAATTTGCACCCAGGACCAAGTTGTACATTGCGTTGTTAAATTAACTTGTAGTTACAACTAATTAATTTCAAATTAATCGGTGATAATGTTGATGACAAATGAATACATCTATTTGTATATTCATTTAAGCTGAATGACCAGGAATAAGAAATTTAGACCGGTCTTTATTTGAATTTAAACAAAGGTTTTCAAATAACGATGTTTAGTATCTTAGTAGCTTAATTAAGCTGTCTATTTGTGACAGTGAGTTCAGTAGGCTTACCAAATCGTAGTTGATACTCTCATAATAAAGATGTTTGTAGTCATCCAGCCAAACCTCTGCCAAACGTTCTGTATTCTTTTTCATGGTTCTTTCCAGCAGTGACCCTGACAGGTAGGGACTTTTAGTACGGTATATATGACCGATATGTGAACATGGGTGGATTTCCATACTTCCTCCGCACATCCAAACCTAAAAAAGTGATAGTTGAAGATACCAAGGGGACAATCAAAATGCAAAATCGAAAAGCAGATAAAACCTTGGCCAAACTAAAAGAGACAATAACAAAAACAGCAATCCGTACAACAAGACGTGTAAAACCAAAACTAGAGTAACATAAAGCCCACAAAAAACCGTACTTGAGTTCTGGTAATCAGGAAGGGTAAGCAACTGCTGCTCCACCCGCAATCTCTTATTACTGTAGATCCAGAAATTTTCGCGGAACATTATTTTGGCTTATCGGTAGCCATGCAATTATTCGCGACATTATATTTTCGCGCGTGTGTATGTTAAATATGAATATTATGTTGATGGATCATGTTAATCTAAAATGAGAATATTAAGCGAGAACTTTATTTTCGCGAGTAAGTGATATCGCGTAATTACGCGAAAATAAAATCCTCGCGAATAAAACTGGATTTACAGTAGTTGTTTGATAAAATGAAGGTGAAGATACCACGGAAATAATTAAGTCATCAATTGACTGAAAGACAAAACCATGACGGAAACAAAACATTGATGATCAAATCTGTGAAACCGTTATTCTGTAACGGTTACCCAGGTCATGACGACCTCGGCGAAACTGTAAAAATGGTCCCTTTAATCTTCAGATCCTTTTTTTCAGAAGCTTCAATGTCAGCAGCATTCCTCTATAAAGAAAAATTAATTGGGAAGACATGGTATGAAAGGCCAGCGTATAGATGTATACTCCATATGTAGGCACTTCTAGTATATTTATAAATAAAATAGGAAAATTGATGACATCTTATTTATTATTTTTGAGTTTGGTTCTCATCCGCTTCACTGTTGATATCCAGGTATAAGTCAAGATATGAAGTAAACCTCGGACAATTTCTGTGGCGTCCTTAAATTTCAAGTATCATTTTTATGGATGCGACAAACATTTATTCAGAATAAGAGCGTGATCTATATTGCGGAATATGGGAAAGAACACACTTAGCTTTTTTGTTAAAAACACATTTCTCTAAAATTCTGCTGAAGTGCAAGATTATAGTTATGCAGGCCTGGATTGGTACATGTAATTTTATTTCATCGGTCTTCTGACAAGCTGTCTTAGTAATCCTCCAACACTGACAGAGTATAATCCTAACCTGAGCGATACAATGTTCAACACTGGAAGAGTATACATGTCACAGGACTAATTAGTGTTAGTGATTGTTTGTAGGACTGAAATAACCTTCAACACTGAAACAGAATAGCTATGACAAGGGTGATAAATGTTGGTGACTGGTTTGTAGGACTGGAATTAAAGTAATAGTTTAGACATTTGTACATTAGACGGAAAGCTCATAACCACACATAAGCAAATATTCACCGTGGTTATATTGAACAATAATTTGCTTTAAAATAGGGCCATGCCTTATACTAAGAAACTGAGTTCGAACCGAGACCTAAATAGCGAACGGATTGATGTGAATTATAATATGTAAAGTGAAAAGTCCAACAAGCTTTATTCATGAAATCATGATATTGTTGTTCGTCGCTTTGAAATGCAATGCCAAAAACATACATACCCTTAACGAAATTTCAACATTCTCCATACCCCAAATCTCCATTCCTGCATCATACGTTCCAAGGCTTGTGAAATATTCTTTCGACATTGAAAACAATCCGCCTGCTATTGTTGGAGTTCTGCAATTAAGAAATTATGGAGTATCGTAAAAAATATTTATAAATCATTTTTCATACTTGCCTTTTTTACATTAACGATATGTTCCATAGCTACCATATGTTTGGCAATTTAATTAGCTTCTGGTTTTATGTAAGGTTTATGTATGGATCTTTCGTATCTCTCTTTTTATGGAACTCTTTGATTTAATATCAAATTTTTAAATCACAAAAGATTAAACATCTTGCTATCTTTTTAAGTTTAAAAACGACTTTCTTGCAATTCCAACTTAATTTGTTTTAAAACCTTTATACATTGTATAATATGTTTTCCAAATTATTCAAACATTCATTTCGTTATATAAGCAATCAGATTTCACTTATTACTTACTGTACAGGCTGTTCTGGGGCTACGGGAATTTTTTGAATTCTCGCAGAAGTAAGCATCCATCTAAATGTGAAACTTGGAACTTCAAATATCCCTACATTATATAACTCCTCACTCTTGCACTCGAACGTATCTGATTTGATGATATCGATAACAGGGGCAACAACTCTTGTAGGATCTTCAGCGATACGACCAAGCAACGGTTCTAACCAGCCTGTATAATTGACAGAATACTGTTCTTTAGTGGTATTCCGATACAAAAGCCTTTGGCACTATCAATTAAGAAATACCAATTACATGTACATCACCGAAAAATAGACATTAGGTTCATTTCCAACGTTTGTTATTAAATGTCATTTCTGTGACTGCAAATATACATGAAATGTCGTGTGATTTGAGTTTTTTCCAAATTAGTCATTGACATGTTTGTATGTTCTTAAGTCTATTGGATCATAGACATAGAAAGAGGTACATTTTACGTTTAATGTGCTGAATATCTTTGATCTCTTTGGGACTTGAGAGCGTAATTAATATCCAGATACTTGTCACTTACACACCGGATTCACAGAAACTACAAAAAAAAAAGAAACAATTATTTACGATTTCAAAGAAAAAAGTAAGCCAATATAAAACAAGTCATATTACCTGGAAAGCATTCAACATGTGAGTCCAAAAAGGTGAGAACATGTCCTTTGGAAATATTGTAGCCCATCAACCTAGCTCTGATCAGCCCCTCTCGTTTAGTTGTCCGTAGAATTTTCACCTTTTCCAGGCCTTTCTCCGCAACATATTCGTCTAATGGACCTTTTAGATGCTCTGAACAAAGAAAGCAGAAAACGTGCCTGACCTCAGAGAAAAGTCACTTCGATGTTGCTATTTCACGAGATCGTAATATACAATTAGTGAATGTATATCTTACCAATTTCAAAAAAGTCACCAACCAATCATTTCCCCGTTCAATGCAATTAGCGAATATAAGAATTGTTAAGTAAATCTTACCCATTGTAGAGAAATCATCAACTAGTATGATTTCCCGTAACAAGTGAGCCGGACTCCTATCCAAGATGCTATGGATTGTACGTAAGAGTACAGACCAAGCCTCGTTATGGAAACATATGATGATACTTGTAGTGGGTAGATTATCCGGGTATCTAGCAGCTTTGCAACTAAAAATGATAAATATTAAATTTATTTGAAATTAAAGATAAAAAATTAAATTTAAAAAATTGAGTTTTATCTATAAAAACGTAATTATTAGTCATTCTTTAAAATACTGACTTCAGGCTGTAAACATTTTGAAAATCAATAACGGGACATACACATTGACAAATCCCTTATACAACATTCATTCTCATCACAATGTTTACTCATCCAAGACATAGTTAGTGCCCCCCCCCAATAACAATAACATTGTTTACACAACCCATAAACAAAAATATGTAATATAGACATTTCACTATCTCTGTAATAATCAGTTATTGAATGCCAAAGTGAAAGAAATAAAACAATTACTGCACTCTGATTGGTTCGATTTGAGTGTTTACGGAGTAGAATAACAAGCCATTAATAGTGCAATAATTGAATAATATTCTCTGATTGTTCATGCACCATTTCTTAACTTTAGTAATTTGTTAGTTACAGACCTCTCTTTTCTTGTGTCACGCAGACGACGGTGGACGGATATGAGGTCACTGGTGTATTGACTATACTGATGTTTCTCGTACACATTGTCGTATTTTATCCTTTCCTCCTTTGACAGTTTGCCGTCTGTAATGAGCGGTTCTCCCCATTCACCTGAAATAAGTCAGATACTGTGGGATATGTTTAACATCATTTTTAGGCCGTTCTTTACACACTGATTTGACTACGGTTTTCTCTGTTTACCTGATCAAGATATAGGGCTCACGGCTAGTGTGACCAGTTAACAGGGGATGCTTACTTCTCCCAGTCACCTGGTCCCACCACTGGTTTATCCAGAGATCGGTGTTTGCCGATGTGTATTTTGTTTTCATAGGAATAATGAGACCGATCATTGTATGCTACATCTTCCGTGTCTTGTAGCTACCTGTCTCCAATGAATGGGATTTTTTGATACATAGTCTCGCATCATTTACTTCCTGAATTTGTAAATGATTGATATCTTGAGACAGAAATACATGTATCACGGTTCAACCGATTCTTGACGAGTTTCTAGGTATAAAAAAACACTTCCTACAGAGATTCTCTTGTTTCCTCAATTGCTTACGTCGTTGGAATTAGATCTTAGAATGCAATCTACTTCATGTGCTGAGCATATATGAATTGTACAAAATTAACTCCCATACAAAATTTCCTTACTTCTGCAATCTGTTACGTCACCGAATGAAAATGTTACATCACCTCTAATATTGAACATTTCTATATCAAAACCTGGTAGATGCATTCAAATCCCACATAAAATACTTATAGAGAACAAGAGATAGAAACAGATGGCAAAATTGATCCACTGAGATGAGTAAGAAATTACAAAGATGTCCCTTTGTTCACAAAGATGAATGATGCAATTTATTGATTAACATGCATGCGAGTAACGAGATTTAAACTTCTAAACATATGCCGTATAGAACCTATATATATTGCTCAATATGCGCCCTTGATATGAGATAAAAACATCCGACATAACTTCCAAAGTGATCCGTCTAACTTCTCGCAATCTATAATCCAAAATGGTGTATTATTGTATATATTTGACATTTCAACCAAAAAGATTAAATTTACAAAAAAAATGTACAACCGTTTTAGAATTTCAGACATAGATTTTTGACTAAAACATAAAATGTATACATGTACATGTAAAGTCCAATACGTTTTATGACTTTGGCTACACGCAATTAGTATTAGTTCAAAGTTTTTAAACATTCAAAATCAAATATCATTAAAGTATTTTGAATGTGTTTAGAATTTTGTATAATCGGCGACCCATCCCATTATACATATCAAAACTAAACATGATCTCATGAATGAATTAGTTTTTGCAGAACGTGTAATCTATGTCATGACGATTCTTGTTCATCTCAATCAAGACTTAAAATGCAAAGTCTTTGGTAAGCGGCAAGAGAAGCGAAGTCCAATTCCTTGTTGGTCCTTCTCATATGATCGCCGATATGATTTGACATTTCTCAAATTGTACGACTTTTCTTATACCTAGTTCCGATCCCCTCTTTTCTCGTTTGTGACCATCGTCAATTGTGACTTATTCTTGTATTCGAAAATGTGTGACACGACGGGTGCCATGCGTGAAGCAGGAGTTGCTTACCCTTCCGGAGCACCTGAACTCACCCCCGGTTTTTAGTGGGGTTCGTGTTACACTAGTTTTAGTTACAAGTGTATTTGTGTATTTCTGTTTGTAATTTTGCCTCCTTTTTGTTTTGGCAACGATTTTGTCTGTCGTTGACTTATTCTATTCGGAATGCCCCTTAGTATCTTATATTTCACCCACTTTATTGCGGTGACATTTTCTGACACCCCATGTATTATAAATCAAATGACTAATCATTTTCCTGGTCTATAGATGTCACAATGCAGAATGAGTCTGATCGGGGTTGGGGTATATATATATACTCAATCAATCTATCTCCTTTTTTATATCAACTATCTTTGGTCCGATTTTAACCATTATGGGCCATGCTTCTTAATCAACATGGACGACAAGTACACTTACAATAAAAATAAACCTACAATATAAGCGATGGAAATGCCAGATTGCACACAATAGTGGTAAACATTATATCACCATGTTCGACCAAACAATTTAAGGTTTTCGTATATGCTTTAGACGTTTGTAAATTATCAACTTTGAGACTAGAAATGAATTTGCTATGTATTTCGTGTATTGGAGAAAGAAAAGGTGTATGGAATAAATGACCAAATTTTAACCAGGCACAATATATTTGCATAAATGTTTGCTTCGCTCCCATTTTTCTTGGCTCCCTGTGCCTTTATTATGGTGAAGAGTAATGCAACTATGTCTTAAATCCACAGTTCAGAAAGTTATGTTTTCTGGTACCTAAATCGTCTAAACAGTTTAAGAGAACCGAAACTGGGAGGAAACTGTCTGGGCAACTTTGACTGGTGGTGATATGTCTGTTGCAGGTATGATCACTTGAAAAATCAAATGCTTCTGATATACAATAATAATTTTTTTAAAGGAACACAAATCTTAGACATAACGCGATTTCAATTTTCAATGTTCATGTGAACATTTTTCTCTTTTAATTCACGTGGTATCGTTTTTAGTCGAATACATTGCGGTTTCTGGCATATTATCAATACAATATTCCCATGAACATTTGTGTGACATTTCCTCTGTTAACCAAAGCTTAGCGAATCTTTTTTACTATTAACATGAATGTTTCATTAATGGTCTCAATGGGTAAGTGAAAATGGGAGAAAACAACAAATATGCCTAATGTACACAACGTGTTGGCTTCTGCTTAGTATAAATTTAGTATTGATCCGCCTACCTGGGGCGTCGGCTGGAAATACGTGCTCTAGGTGCCTCAGTCTGTCACGCTCAGACAATACCTGTTTTGATCTAGTTTTATAGTCATTCAGATCGATTGGCTTTTTGTCCGGAGAATCGATCATTCTTGGTCTGTCTTTTACGATACTCTTGATTATGTATGAAGAGTTTTGTTTTATAGGTCCAGCTGTTTCAATGTGTTTATCTGTCACATCAGTTATACTTTTCTGTTTATCACTGGCCGGCATAAACTTCATTTTATTACTATCCTTGTAACTATGTTGGGGCATCGTATCAAAGTGGCCCATTTTCGCTGTCAATGGCACATGGAAGTCCTGCACTGCATCCCTCATTTCTTGTCTACCCTTTTCATCTTTCGAATGTTTTTCGACTTCTTTATTGTGCCAAAGCTTTAGAAGTTCCCTCTTTCTGTCTTCAATTTCAAACTTTTCTTTGATTTTCTCATCTATATATCTATATAGTTCTCCTTTACTAGGAATCATTTGACCTATACTGTGACCTGGGCCATCTCTGTAATGTCTCTGTACCTGATCATTTATGTCGTCATCGTGCTTCTGGAGAAGACCAATGATAACAATGAACCAAATAAAGGATGTAAAAAACAACATTCCGATAACCTCTGATGATGAAATCTT
The DNA here is from genome assembly GCA_016161895.1 of Pinna nobilis. Lineage (NCBI taxonomy): Eukaryota > Metazoa > Mollusca > Bivalvia > Pterioida > Pinnidae > Pinna > Pinna nobilis. The sequence goes on along the minus strand of JACSZP010049581.1, from coordinate 5,141 downwards.
TACCATATTACCAGGGTGTACAGACACAGCAGATTAGACAGATATAAAACCGTGACAGTAACACCAATCCAATCCTCGTCGGGACGTTTCTTTTACAGGTATATATATAGGCAGATATGGTTATAGACGCATATATGATATCGCATCTTTTGGTTTTATTCAGCATTCACGTTTTCCTTTTCTGTCTCAGCTGCAGTTACTGTGATCTTATTCTCTTACAGGTCTGAAAACAGAAAACCAAAGACAAACTTAATTACATATAAGCATAATAGGCCCATGAATAAAAGTTATCATAAGGAGCGACAGTTTGGATTAAAAGATAGAGTTTGTAACTAATGCATTAAAATTCGAAATTCAACTAAAAAGTTTTTTTTTTATTTGAAGCAAAACATTAGTGTGTGAATGTAATTGTTCATGAAAAATCAACCTATATATTTATATATTGTGTATTCTCCTAGTATCCGGGATCCCTATATCCATATAACATATAACATGTATCACTCTGCGGATCTTCACATGAAACATGGAATTACTTTGTGTTTAAACAGATAATCCTGAAAGATACCAAATAAACATTAAGGATACCACAGAGACCGCCAAATATATTCCATACCTAGACCTACACCTGGACATCGATATTGTTGGACAGTTTAGAAACAAACTTTTCAGTAGAAGACTCATTACGTTGATAATATATTTCAAGACATGCGTATCCTATAAGAATTTCTTATTAGAGAATTTCTTGAGCCGCCGTGGCCGATTGGTTAGCGTGTTGGACTCCGAATCGAAGGGTACGAGGTTCGAATCCGCGCAGCGCCACTCCGCGTTTGACCGTCCCTCTCTTTCGGATGAAACAGTAAAAACCGAGGTCCCGTGTCACAGTAGGTGTTGGCACATCAAAGAATACTCCCTGCTCTACGGCCATGAGTGCCGAGCATAGGAAAAATGTGCAGCCCTTCACCGGCACACGATGACGTCTCCATTTGAGTGAAATATTCTTGAGTGGGACGTTAAACAACGATACAGCATACATAGCAGAGAAATTTTGCTGACAAAGAAACCACTGAACAGAGAGTTCCTGGTGAAAGAAATTCAAAGGCTGCGCATTGAAAGGTCGCCATCATGATCCTGTACACTGGTATCACAGATAACCAGAAATATGTTTGCTTTGTCACAATCAATGCACTGTCCTTCTATGAGTACATGTATTATGGTTTTAATTTGGCCTGTGTTACTTTATCTTTAGTTTTGTGTGTTAAGTGTATGACAGCTTGAAGTACCGTCTCTTTTTGTTTTGGTCATGGTGCTGTGTGTATTTCGAATGGTTTTAGAATATCACTTTTATTGTTTAACTTTTTATCATTTCTTTTCATTTTAAAAAAATAATAAATCCTTATGGTAGGCCCCTATGTCTGCAGCTCATAGATATGGTCGCTCTGTTTGGCAGTATTAAATCAATTTCATTTTGAGATTTAATTCTAGTATAGAAAATGCTGTCAAAAAAAAAAAAAACCCAAACAAATCGCAAAATAGACCACTGAAACGGTTACTGCGGTGATTTTGGTTGGCCAAATAATACAGATACCCGTAAAAACATAGACGTTGTTATAGTAACTGATTGTTTTTTTTTAGTTATTTTCCGGGGATTTGTATCCGTTTGCCAACCAAAATCACTGGACCGCCATTAAAGTGAACGGGTCAATAGAGATACAGAATAAAGCAATACATCGTCTTTTAGCTTTTCGATTCTTCTCTGTCAGCCTGTATGAATAAAAACAACGTTTCAACTTCACTACGACAATTGCCAATGCGGCAATGATTTCGAAGTTCAGAAAGACTTTTCATATTATATGCATGCGATTAAAATTATACATGTAGCGGTACGCTACATACTCCAAACTCGATTGCAAAGGGAAAAAAACGCCTAACTGTGTGAGTGTCGATGGAAAAAAATACGTCTACATTGATGTAATATGTGATCAAGATACCCAGAAACTGGAGTTGCTCCGGTTGCTTTAGAACTACAATTTTGCAAGAGAAGAGATGTTTGAATCTACCATTCAATGTTCATTTCATGCTTTTCATACAATAATTATCTTTTGTAAATGTTTGTCATTTGTACTTGGAGATACCACCTCCCCCTGAAATAAAAATACGGTGGGAATATTGCTGATAAATTACTGTATAGAATATATGAACCCTATCTATTCTGTGCTAATGCTGTAATTTTAGTAATATTGTACAAGGCAAACTTGTGTCACTGAAAAAGTCACAATTCAACTTAAAACTCCCATCAAGTCTTTACACTGTTGACGTTTCGTCATTTTAGCATGTAAAATCTGTGGCACAAGCAGTGTAGAGTTATGGTGCTAATCGTCTCCATCTAAGTTAAGCCTATAAAATGTAATCCTCATCCGCTAAAATTGTGCCAGATTGTTATCAGAAACCTATATACAATGTAGTAGCATATTAAAAAGGTGTTAAAAGTTATTTAAGCTATAGATTTTATCATTTGACTGATATTTATTTTACATCTGGTCGCTTAGGTAAACCATAAGAGGATAAAAGAGCATGCACAATTTGCATACAGTTTGTAAAATGCTAAATCGGAAAAGTCCTATTCATTTAGAGAATATCAAAT
>JACSZP010049573.1:0-16440 GCA_016161895.1 Pinna nobilis | reverse complement strand
CTGATGTTTTTTGTCATTGTTCAGAAAAATTAAAATCCCCAAGTTTGACCTCTTTATACTTACAGTTTCACCAATGTGTCTGTGCTCTACATGATTTTAGTTAAGATGTTTACATATGTTAAGTCTTACTTGTTTTGGGAGACTGCTCAAGGGAAGATGCAAAAAGTATCCAATATGAAAGGCAGTCAAATCAAATGTTGGATCCAGGTGGTATACATTAATTTTGCATGCTTCTGTTTGTAGATACAACAGCGTTAGGAAATGTTAAAGTGGACAGTCTAGATAAATCCAGAGTAGAAGATATGGTGAAGGAAATTTTCTGTAGTGCAGATGAGGTATAGATTTGTTTTGTCAATCAAAAAAAGTTCCACAGCAGAATGCTAAATAATATGTGAAATGATGAATTTATTAAAAAAAGATGTATATGTGTTTTCAAATATTTTTACTCAGAAATGCATTGTGTGCAGTTCAAAACATATGCATAAACTTTTGGTATTCAAAGAATCAAAATATGAGCAAAATATCACCCAAGTTTAAATAAATACCACAACATTGAATGAATATAAATGTGGTCAATTATATTAGATTTTTCTCAGAATTTCTAAAGATTTCAATAAATTGGTACCTGTTTAATAAATTAGAGTAACAAATTCCAATATCAAATTTGAATATGATTTTACTTTATAAGAATTATCAGCTAAAACTCCTGACAGAAAAAGGAATGGGAGATGCAGTACAGGAATATGTGGACAAAGAGGAAAGAGAGGCTATAGAGGAACTGGTCAAGTACCAACTGGAGAAAACACAGGTACGTGGCTAGGTAGTCATAGTAAATGTGTGTATACCAGGACAGGGCTATAAAGGGTTGTTACTGAGTATATATCACATAATTTGTCACAGGTCTATTTAAGCTGTCCTGTCTGTTGTTGTTGTTGCGTTGTTGTTTAACGTCCCACTCAAGAATATTTCACTCACATGGAGACGTCAACGTGTGCTGGTGAAGGGCGACAGATTTTGCCTGTGCTCGGCACTGCTGGCCGTAGANNGCAGGAATCAAACCCCTCGGCTCGAAGTCGAAAAACGCTAACCACTCGGCCACAGAGGCCCCTCCTGTCTGTCATAGGTTATCAAGTGCATATTTCTCTTAACACACTACTGTTCACAAGTTACCAAGTACCTATCATATATGGCATTCGACCTGTTAAGGATTACCATGTATACATCAAACAATCACATGACACAGAACATGTCAAAGATTAGAAAGTACATATCAAACAACCTATAATGATATTGTAGGTTACCAAGTTTGTATTAATTATCTGCCTGATATCTTGTTTGCATATTTTCACAACTACATATCATGGTCACACCACTTCCAGTTCATCACATTGTTATTACTTTACTTAAATGCTCAATGGCCAAAAGTTCTGAGCATAGACCAATATATATCTCTTCACATATAGCAGTATATGCAGACAGCATATGGAGATGTCTCTATATAAGTGAAAGATTCTTGAGTGGGACATTAAACAACAATACAACCAATCAACCAACTGAAAAGCACAAACAAGAAGTATTGTGCTTACATGATATTTCAAAAGCTTGAATATTTTGATTTGAGCACAAACTTGCACTGTGATTTGTGATTGATCAGACTTCTGCTGAGCTTGAACAGACTACTTGTCAATCTAAGCTGCATATATATACATGTATATCAGGTATTGGAAACTAGAATGTTTTTGTGTAGACTGATATTAATTGATTTTCTTACTTATTTCAATAGACTCATCTGAAGAAAAGGAATACAACGGTAGATGTGATAGATGATGAAGTAAACCGTTACAAAGAGGAAAGGAAAAAGAAACAAGAAGATGAGGCGGAAGTAAAGGAAGCCATAAGAAGAGCTCACTCAAAAAATCCAAGGAGCTATGATGATGAAAATGTTAACAATGACAGTATGGGTGATTTTGATGATGGTGACGTACCCGTACCTCCTGTGAGAGGGAGGGGGAGAGGCAGTAGGGGTGGACAAAGAGGGGAGTCAAGAGGTGGCAGAGGGTCTCGAGGAGGGCGTGGTAGACAGAGCAAAAACAAGGCTCCGGTGGTAGAAACCAGCAATACAAGCACTATGGATGCATTCTCATCACAAAGATCAAAACAGAGCTCTGGTAGACAGGAAACTAATAAAAGGTAACAGTAGATTTTGAGCCATATTACCCAGTCAAAGGTAGATTGATCATACATGTACTAGTCAGGTAGATTTGCAATATTAACCATTGATAGGTAGTTTGGCCATAATAGTCAGTAATAGGTAGAATGGTCGTATTAGTCATTGATAGGTAGAGAGGCCATTTTAGCCAGTGATTGGTAAATTGGCAAAGTTCATTCTTCTGTCCATGTGTTTCTACCATTTCATGGAGTGTTAAGTGAATTTAGTACATGAACCTATTTGTAAAGGCCATCAGTCTATAAAGGTCATAATAGTCTGGTCCCTTGAGAAACCTTTACAAACAAGTGTGAATATATGATTTGTTTGATCAGTAGAAAATTGGTGTTCTACAAATAAGTTATGTTTGTTGGCTGTATTGGTGTTTAAGGTCCCACTCAAGAATCTTCACTTATGTGGAAGTGTAACTGAATGTGGATGAGGGACTACAAATTTGTAAAAGCCTGGCACTTGGATCTATTGACCAGTGAGGGTTCTTTTACATGCCCCTACCTTATGTGAAAAGGAACCTATGCTTTTACTGTCTGAAAGAAAAGACAACCACCTCCATTGAATTGTTTTGAACCCTTTGCACCGTGCACCAACCTTGCAAACATGCTACCACAGTCGTGCCAGCTTTCAATTTTTGTTTCAGATGAGTCACTCTAACATTTACTTTGTTTCAGCTATGTAATATCAGATGATGAGCCAGGCTCTGATGACCCGTTTGATGTCCCCTCTTCCAGCAGAAAACCAAACAAATCAGCTGCTCAGAAAAAGCGCACATACAGCTCCGATGATGATGAAGAACTTTATCCGTCAAAAAGGAGGTTTTAGTGTGATTATGTGGCTAACATCTAAACTCATTTAGCATCTGAATTCGTTATCAAATCATGACACAGTGCTTATGCATTTCTTTATTAATTTTGAATTGTTAAGTTTATCAATATTGTGTTATCAAAGACCTAACTTTTTTTGTTGATAATTTGTTGATCATAGATGCCATAACCCAAGTGTTGACTTTTAAAGAAATATCGGAGAATGCAAGTTACATGGAGGATATAGTTTTTTTAAGTCTACAATCAGATCAGTATGTTAGTGATTCAAATAAATACATTTTCTGTAATGTTGTGTCTGTAATTTATCTAAGTAACTTTTGCAACAATAAGAATTTTATTTTACGTCCAATAAGAATGAAAAAATTCTGATTGGTTGATGGTTGATGTGATGAGTAGCCGTCTCTAATGATATCATGACTCAACCATTTTATGTTTTATAATATAGTATTCCTATCTGTATAGTCATTTGTTTCTATTATCACAGTTATCTATCATCTTTTCTGAAGTTTTGAGTAAATGTTTTAGTTTTAAATGAAATTTGTGGGAAAGTAATATCACAACAGAAACAGGTTTTGTAATAAAATTTATTATTTTTCATAAAATCTACAACCAGTCACTCAGTATTCATACATTAATCATCTTTCAGTCTCTCTAGTATACATAAATATATGCAGCTTCACACATTCTGCACCAATTCTTCTATAAACAACAAATCATACCCATAGAGTAAAAAAAAACCCAATAAAGCTGAAGATATGATCAACATCAGTTAATATGTTTATTTTAAATATGTAAGAATCAACAATAGAAAAAGATCAACAACCAGCTGGGCAAACATCCTCAAATGCACAGGATTCTGCTTTGAAAAGAACAACCAGCTGAGCAAACATCCTCAAATGCACAGGGCTGGGAACCTCAAATCTAAAGAATTTACTTAAGTTTGAGAATTTACTCAACTCAAGCTAGTATAGCAGGAGTTGAGAAAATTCTTAGACTTAAGAAAATATTCTTTAGATTTATTTTGCACAACCCTGGCTTCTGTGTTAAGGATGCCACTTATATATTTAGCAAATTCACAAGACGTGAAATTGTGAAGTTGAATAATGAAAATGCCTACCACATTGCCGTCAATGTTAAATCAGCAAGAAAACTTTATATTATGATATAAATACTCCATGGTTCTGTCAGTTAAATAGGTATGAAACTTGTCACACAAAATACAAAAACTTAGTTTACATTTCATCAGAATGTACGCATAATTGTACACCTTGTATTGCATGGTTTAAAGGGTCTTTTTTTCTTTAATAAAGTGCACTGAAAACAAAATGAATATGGATAATGAAACCACAATCTCCATGGGGAGTTTTTGAACTTGGCACACACAACTTGTGAGGACACATGCAAATTTTTCTCTTATATACATCATCAAATGATTCAGTGACATGAAATTGAGCTGTTCTCATAATTTCAAACCATTGATTACTATCAGACATTGGTTTACTTATATGGTATTATGGATGCCAAGCAGAAGATAAACACAAAGTTACCAACTAGGAAGTCTGTTCCTAGAGTAAGATACTCGATACATAGGTATTGTACTTAACATGGTAGCTGAGACGATTATACAAGTAAGCAACACTAGGTAAACCCAACATCAAATATACATCATATACAGAGTATTGTTGGCTTAACAATCACATTTAAGTATGCCCAAGTCAGCCATGTGAAAACTTGGAAGCTTTCTGTGACACAATTTTGCGTAAGTAGTTTTATTCTGAAACATTACACATCAATCAAGAATTTTTGAAAGAATTATATGATACAGTAACCAACAGGTAAGAGTATTACTGTTTTTCATATACAAAACAGTCTAGATAGAATCATGTGAGTGTGTGATAATTACATTATCAATAGCCAATCTTTTCAGAATGATATGCACGATGAATTATCAAACTTTTTGCAAACTGAATATTGAGTTGATCCGAGTCATGGACAATGAATGATATAGTTGACAAGTCATCAATATCTGTGTCAATAAAAGATAAGCCAAAATGACAATTCATTTTACAGTAAGAATGGACTACGAGTGATACCACTGACACTATAGGCCTACAGTGTATAACACAGACATACTAGTTTGAACTATAAAACAATAGATGATAACCAGATTTAACGAAAAAACAAGATGAAATAAATCTGCTATCCTGATATATGCATGGCATCAATAATCAATTTCTTACCTTAGTACCTGCATCATGTTTTCAGACAATTTTCAGTCACATTGGCATCCAGTTTTTAAGTTGGAGACCACCAATAGTACAGTCTAACCTGCCTTAGCAACCCACTGAATTAAAGGAAAACCTGTCTGATGTGACCTAAATGAGTGGTTCCCAAAACGGCTTTTTCCTATTTAAATCAACTGAAGTAAGAGACCACCTGTCATATGTGACCATTTTTGCTTCTTCCCTTGGACGGTCTCTAAAAACAGGTTGGACTGTATGTACATAGCTAAAGATCACTGAACTTAATACAGGCAAACTTTCTAGATTTCATAGATTCCTGATTTGGACCAAATATAAAAAGCTTTAAGGTAGTTTATGCTGCAACTATCTAGATGTAGAGGCCCAATAGGAATAATAACTAGAAGTAGGTGCAGCATGGCTTAATCAAGTGACTAAAGGGTACATACGATCAGATACAACCGTACACACAAACATCTGGACAAATCATCCTATTATATCACTTTCCTTCAAGATTTTTCAGAATGTAATGCCTAATTTTGATAAATTTTTCAGTCTATATATTGTTGTTTCCAAAGCAGTACATAGTACAATTTTCTTGTTCTTCTCCTTTACTTTGACACACAACATTCAAATAGTAAAATGATAGATTCCCCATTTCTAGTTACTGGTATAAGTTCTACCACAGATTTCTTCAAATAGGTGAGAAATAGAAAATAAAAGTTACATGTGAATCATATTGCAGATAAAGTTAATAAAGAAGTAAAATCTATTACTGGTATTATACACATCTCTGTCCAACAATATTAACATATAACAAAAGATAGATATGAAATTTTGTGCAGTATTAAATGTGCATTCCATTACGTTGAGGGAAAGTCACACTTGAGAACAAAGAAAAAACACAGAATTTAGTTGCATTCAAATAGTAGATTTGCTACAAATTTCCTTTTCATTAGAAAGTCTGTGTACTAGTAACATGGTCATGCTGAATCTAGAACAAAACCTTGATAAGAAAAAAAAAATTTGTGGGATGAAATTAATCACGGAGTACATGATATTGAATGATTGTTTGCATGTACAAACACTTTTCAAGTTATTTCAAAAATCAAAATAATAACAGGAATAAATACAGAATAAACTAAGCACTGTGTCAAACTTTTAAATTAATACTATCTAATTGAAGAAAAACCAATAATCAGTATTTGACTTTCTCGGTTAAGGATAAAACCCTAATTATCACAAGTCTGATCACAATCCAACTTGGCAGGAAGATGGAGCGGCACCTGTCACTTTGATCATGTGACACTGCACTTAATACTCCATCAAGGTCACTTGACTAAGGTCAATGTCACAGCTGCACCACTGAGTCAGTAATACTATCACTGCTGACTTTATTAGACCATGTTTAATCTCAAAGCACAGTTAATCATCCTCATCACCAAGATCATCATCTAAATCATCTCCTGCATCATCGTCATCTTCATCCTCATCATCAAACTACATAAAGAAAAAATCAAAATATACTGAGTAAGAAATTGATGTACATGAAATACATGTACTTCTAAAGAACCAGTGTTAAAAAATACTAGCTCCCAAAAGATTTCAAATTATTCTAAACTTTTAAATGCAAAACCATTACATCACTTTTTTATTTGAAAAGCTGCCCCCAAAAGAATATACACCATTCAAAGAAGTATCCATTCTGAGAAATATTTCAAAACAAAAACATGATTCAAGTGCTCTCCACAGCTCTTTCATGTAAAGTGAAGCATCTATATATATTAACTGGGGGAATTACCATAATATCCTTTCCAAAATATCTTGATATAAACCTGCAATTTTTTAGACTATTGTTGTATTGATGTTTAATTTCCTGATCAAGAATCTTGCACTGACTGTTACATGGAGACATCACTGGATGCTGATGGAGGGCTACAAATTTTTGCCTAATCTCAGCATTATGGGCCATTAAACAGTGAGGGTTTTTTAACACCTATTGAGACATAGGACCTTGGTTGTATAAGCAACCCAAAGGGCAGGAAAGGTCACAACTGCTTCCACCATCTCAGCTTGAACCAACTACCTCATAATTTGAAATCAACAACTACTCCTGAAATATCTTTGAAAATACAAAGAAAAAAACCATTTTTCTTTCTATCATTCAAAGGAAAACTAAACATACAAAATACTTTTTAAGATTTTAAAACACATGTAAGTATCAATCCCTAGTAAAGTACTGATAATAGAGATTTGTGCAGATGGCCATCAATTCAATATACAGATTTTATATTTAGGAGAGCTGTTATAAATTCAAACACATTCAGTTATTCTAATTAAATGGGAATTTCCTCGACCATGCTTAAGCATCCAGAGAAAAATGGAAAGTCGTCGTAAATCTTAACCTCTTAATGAAATAAAAATGGAAAAAAGGAAATAAAAGAAAGCTTAATCCCAACACCACTATAACAGAAATAAGCAACATCCCTCTAGAGCAACATATGCATGGGTGAAATGAAAAATAAACTGAAAATACTGCATCTGTTATGTCTAAATTGGTGATGTTAAACACCCCTCTTTCAAAGAAAAACATCACTGAATGCCTGTGAAAGGCTACAAATTTTGGTCTATCCTTGACACTTTAAGCAATAAGGGAACTTCAATGTGCTGAGACCTACTGTGAAATAGAACATCAGTTTTTATGGTCTCGTATGTAAGTTTTTGGGGGTTTTTGTTTCAGTTTTTGCTTTATGCCACACTCGACAATTTTTCAGTCATATGGTGGCAGCCAGTTTTTATTGGTGGAGGACAGAACTTAGTTACTAATGTACCCTAGGAGAGACCATCGGTCTTCCATAAGTAATCATATGTAGGTAAAGAAAAATCATTTTGTAACTAAGCCTATGACATAATAGGCAATCAGCCCAATAAAGTGAGAATTTAAATGCAACAAAGAATTTTCACCAATGCATTTGTCAATGTTGAGACTAGCAACAATTTGCAATTTTTCAGCTTTGCATCTTTTATAACAATGAAGCCTACCTGTAGATCTTCCTAGCAAAAGAAATAAATTAATGACACTTTACTATGGCTATCAATAGGTAAGAAATATTCAGCTAAAGCCTAAAGCAATCATTAGAATAGACATAGTAGAAACATCAAGGTGAAATAGACCTGTGGTTGTCATATTACTGAAACATACCAAAAGAGCCTTGATTCTTTCTGGTTATATTGTGTAAAATTAATAAAAGTATTCTCTAACCTTGTGTGAACATATCAAAACATCACATGTCCATATTTTATTACATTGTTTCTCTGTTGTTTAAAATCATACTCAAGCTAATTTCACTCATGTAGGGAAAAGACACAATTTATTGGGAGGAACTTGCACATTTAGTAGTAGTGTCAGTCCTGGTGGCTTGCTTCAAAATAAGGGAGATAATTACATTTTCTGGCAAGGGCAATTTAATAACTTGGGTTTGTCATTGCATAACATAGAATCAAGGTTTTCCACATGTGAGGCAAACACTTTAACCACTAAGCTAATTGTACATTATAATAACCTAGTGGTGTTCAGGAAGCTGTGGTGTCAATTAGTGGGGAAATCTAGTTGACCATTTTGAGTGTTGGGTTTCTGGTACATGAAGTCATACATGTCTCAGAGAGCACATGTCTATAAAAGCATTCTTATACGGTAACAAAACACATCTGATTAATATGATAATACTGCCTAAACTAAAAAGCTGGTGGCACTCACAAAGCTGATAGTGTATTCAATGGTGAAAACTGTGGTGATAAATGTGAGTGCTGGGTAATAAGTGCACCAAGTCATACCTGCAGTACAGGTAATCAAAAAGCATGTCTGTAGAAGCGTTTCTTACACTTGTATAGACATTTACAATACACAATTATATCTAGTCAGGTGCAAAGAGCCAAAGCTTATCATTCCATTTCCCTTCAATGACTGCATGGGCAGGTTTGACCATGTGTATAAAAACTTCCATTTAAATCTATAGAGAAAATAAACAAGGAAATTTCCAATGAACAAACCTGAAATCCCATTTCTTTAAGTTTGGTTTTGTATTTGTCTATTTTTGCATCTTGATCTGCCAGCAGTACAAGTAAATCCTCTTGTTCTTTCTTTAATACATCTAATTCTTCTTCAGTCTCTTTCTTTTCATCTTTAACAGTATTGACATCCTCCTCTAATTTCTACAATCAAAGAAGACTTCATGTAAGAACAAAGCAATCCAACAGGATTTTATTTATCACAAGGTTATGTCAACTTCATAGAATCTAATCTTGGTGTTAGAATTGAATTTTTGCAGTGAAAATTTATCTACAAAACTGTCTTGGGTTACATGAAATAATTCAAAATTGCAGGGCCCAGTAAAGTAAGTTAACTTACTCCATCAGATTAAATTTTTGTTCTCACTTGTAATTAGCAAAGCATGAATGAAATGTGACATAACGGATAACACCCTCTATTTCATCTATACTGATAAAAGTACCATATTTTTCCACTTAAGGGTTGACACTCTAATTCTTAAAGAAAGTAAGTCTGAAGTATGTATGAATGAGGTGAACTTATTCATACTATCAACCTTCATAAAATATGATACTACTGAATAAAATGTTGGACTAATTTGTTTTATCAGGCAACCTTTTAGGGCAAAGAAATGTAAACTAGTTCAGACAGGAGGTCTCTATCTTTTTGAAGACAAGGTCAACAATCTGACAGTTGCCTTTTAATTCTGCCAGGCCCCTGTGGATGGAGAGTTAGAGCATTGCACTTTAAACTCTTTAGTCTCTCATCTCTAGTCAGTGCGGGTTTGAGCTTCCCTGGAAACTAAGATGATTATGTAAGAAAGTTTACCAGTTTATTGTGAAAGGCCATCGTTCTCTTCCCCAGTACATTTTTAACTGGGTTCTCTCCTCCACCTATAAAAACTGGCTCTTACCATATGACTGAAAGATTGTCGAGTGTGCCACAAAGCAAACACAAACATTTACACAATTCCGACAACAACAAAAATGAACTGATAATTTGATAATCAGAATACTTGTACCATTTCTTATGTGAAAATTATTCTAGCAGCACATTTCAGCAAACCAAACCATTATACTCACATTACATTTACTTATTAACTTTAGATTTTCTTCATTGGATTTTTTCACTCGATCTTGTAAAACTAATTTTTCTTCCATAGATTTTTGTAGTTCTTCTAAATCTGGTAAATTTTGTGTATTGTTGGTAGCTGCTTGTTTCTGTAAATGGGGAAAAAATAGGTAGCAAGAGCTTATAATCCTACAAGCTAAAAGAAAAGAAAGTCATGACACACATTTCAACTACACTTATACATACTGGTAATTTACTTTCTAGTATAGAGCATCTTTGTTGCACATTATTAGAAAAGAATTGTTCTATTGATACTTTACACTACCTTCAATATAATTTGGTAAACTGGCAAGGGAAAAAATAGATCAATATAGAAAACTGAAGATACAATGTACATGTATACTTCTTACCCTAAAGTCATCTTAATGAGTAACCTATACATAACAACATATACACTATACATTGATATTAGATTACATCTTACCAGTGAATCTACTTGTGTAACTGCATCATTATATTGCACATGAAGTCTACTGATTTCATTGTCTTTTTCTGCTATAGTTTGTCTAACTTCCTGTAAGTCTAATTGAAGTCTATTTATAGTAGCCTGCAGCACAGCAGTCTCACTGGGATTATTCTCCTTATCCTCTTCTGTTTGATTTAACATTCGAGCTTCTGCAACTGTTAGATCTGTTTTCTAAAAAGAGATATCAAACATGTTCAATGAACTATAAACTCAGAGCAGTAAGTTTATGACCCCGAAATATTTTAAAAAAAAAAAAAAAAGTTTAAACTTTATTTATTTCACAACGATTAACAAAAAAGTTTTGATAACTTATATCAATGTCTCTCGTTGGCTCAGATGTCGGCGTGTGAGGGTCCTTATTGTTGGAGGAAACCGGAGTGCTCGGGGAAAACCCACATGTCCGAGTTGGCGACCACCATACCATCTCACACACTCTCCTGGCCGAGGCTCAAACCCGGGGTGCATTGGTGAGAAGCGAGCGCGCTACCCACTACACTACTCGGACACCCCGAAATATTGTTGTTGTTGTATTGTTGTTTAACATCCCACTCAAGAATATTTCACTCATATGGAGATACCACCATGTGCTGGTGAAGGGCGACAAATTTAACCTATGCTCAGCACTTTAACGTGCCAACACCTACTGTGACACAGTACCTTGCTTTTCACTGTCTCATCTGAAAGGCAATGGACGGCCTACCGCAGCAGGGCGCTGCATGGATTCGAACCCCGGACCCTTCGATTCAAAGTCGAACATGCTAACCACTCGGCAACCCCTGAGCCAGAATTAATTTATACTTAGCTTCTGTGTTACTGGCACTTTATGCCACATTTATCACTTTTTCTGTTACACTGAGTAAATTAAGCTGAAGCTTAAGCGAAGAATCTTTAACATTCTGAGCTAATCCTTGACAGAGGACCTCAGTTTCACTACCTCACCTAAAGGAAAGGATAAGAAACCACTAAAAGCAGCATGATCAGATTTCTAAGTAGAATTATGTCAAACATGTCATCATATTCATACCAATTTATCTATCGTGGAATCTTTTTCAGCATTTTGAAGCCTAAATTTTTCCAGTTCATCTTGAAGAGCCTTCATTTCTTCATCCTTTTTATTATCTACTGTCATATTTTGTTGAGACCCTGAAAAAGACAAGACCATTAATATTAAAAACTGATAAAGGAGTCACCTCAAAACTTCAACCCTGGGGCCCTTTTAGTTAAGGGCAACATCTATTATTACACTTCAACTTTACGAATATAACTTAAATTCTTAACATTTAGAGTGGATGCTGGTGTTGATGATGGGGCAATAGCATAAACTCCCCTAACTATTTTATTTTCTTATATAAAATGTCAAATGCAAGTTCCACAAGAATGAAGTTCTAACTGACCTTTCTGCACTTTGAGCAATGAATTCTGATCTTTAAGCTGCTGTACTTGCTCTTTTAATTCCTTTAATTCTTGAGAGGCCATGGAATGTTTGGACTGTAGCTCTAGGTATAACTGCTGCGTTTCATTTAGTTTTTGATCCTGAAGATAAATGCAATTGAATCAATATTCAATAATTTCAATATTCAATGATTTTTATGAGTCATCATAATTATTTTTACCAATTTAAAGCCAGTAGATTCTCTAACATATTGAGATATAATTTGTCAAGGAATGTAACATGAATAATGTTGAAATATTAAAAGAGAAATCTACCTGTTCTTGAATCAAATCTTTGTATTGGTTCACAACTTTCTCATGCTCCTGCATACTGGCTAGTTTGACTTTGTTTTCCTGGACATAAGCTTCTGATGATACAGCCTTTAATACTTCATCTGTAATAAATATCCCACTTATAATTGAAGAAAGTAAATTCAAGAGAATAGTATCAGTGAGGGATGAGAGGGGATTTTTTAAAAAAAAAACAACCTCAGTGCAAGTATTTTATACCTTTAGACTTTAAAGAACTTCACAAAAATAAATGATGTGCACAAATCAAGTTAAGATTCAACAGTCAATATTTGTTTAATTAATTGTATGTAAAAATTAAGGTCTAATTCAACTAAATAAGTAGTGTTATATAGTAGGCACACTCTTTTTGTTTCTCTCATTACATATCAATTTATCTGTACTATTCACTGTCATTTTACAGTACGCACAAACCACCACAGAAACTTACTTTCTAATGATTTAAACATCTTTGTAAATTCATGATCAAATATGACCTCATTGGACTGCCTGTAGTTCAGATGAGGCTTTTTAGCTGCCCTAGTGTATGACTCATTCTTGGGTACTTGAGTTAATTTATCTGTGTATGTTTCTAATCCTATTCTTCTTTCTATAATCTGCCTCAGTGAAGCTCTGCAAAAGAAAAAGAAGATGTTTTGAATTCTCTATTTCTTCCTTTATACTGATCATATCTTTCAAAGTGATGAAAACATCTCTATAAACTTTCATATGAGAGAGAGAGAGAGAGAGAGAGAGAGAGAGAGAGAATGATAACCACTTACTTATTGAAAGTTTCGTTCTGGTCATCATTGAATAACACAGCAATGCCCAACATAAAGGCACAAAGACCTTGGACTACAGACTCATTCTCATCACTCTCTGATGCTGACACTTGGGTAATAAGCTTACAATAGGTTAAGGAATTACAATGCTGAATAACATTGAAACACATAAAAGAGATATGTGGCATCACAAGGACTATATTGCAGTATTCTTATCTACATGTATATCTAAATTTGTGAAGTGTGTTGAAAAAAGGGGAGAAAAACGAAGTACAATTCTACGTCCTTCAACTAATGTGAACATTGTTTGTCCCATTTTTAAAAATCATGCATTATTTGAATATTGTATAGAAAATTATAACCCCTGTTCTTCATCGCATTAAGAAAGAAGATCTACACTATTGCATTCTTGATGAAAAGTAAATACATGTAATGAAAATGGAGGATTAATATCAAACTGTCAAATTTGCTTCGAACAAAAGTTCCAGTAACATGACCCATTGTTTGACTGGATAGAATAAACACAATAGAGTACATGTAGGATACATAAGGTATATTGGCAGAATTTGATAGGAAATGTGCTACTGCTATTTGACTGTCTTCTAACCATCCACACAACATCATGAGCAATCCTACTCGCGCCTGAAGTTTTCCACCCTGTAATCAGAGAACAGATGTATCCTGAATTACTCACCTAAGAATTAGTCAATTGAAACAGCTAATAATAATAAAAATTTAAATGATATGAGGTCCAATTACTAATACTAGATTTGAAGCCCTGCAACAGAATTTAGTCAATATATTTTCACAATCCTATATTGAGTTCCAGTTCAGATCACATAAATATCGGTAACTGTTTGTCATTTTTATCCCTGTCATGGTAATGTAATATTCTGTTTCTTTTATCATTCTTTCAACATTTAATTATAATGACATCCAGTTTTCCCTGTTCATGGAAAAACTCCAGTTTGTATATGTTATTGGGTAAAGATGACTGACTTTCTGCAAGTAAACTGGCTAACTTTCACATAGTGCACTTTTGTTTATGTCAAACTTGACAATTTTTCAGCCATATGGTGCAGCCAGTTTTGGAGAAGAAGGAGAACAGATCATCCACAGGAAAACTGGAAAACTCTCTCACATTATCAAACTAGATTCAAGCATGGGTTCAAACATGCAATAACTAGAGACAAGAGACTACAAGTATACTATTTAGCTTCATATGACAAGAATGGACATCATTCAGCTGCAAATCATGGTAATATGATATAGGGATATGTACATTTGTAAGAGCCTGCATTTACCTGAGCTAACATATTACAACATTGTTGTAACAAGGACACTGGAGGACTACCTCGACTGGTTGCTAACTGTACTCGTAGTAACTGCTCCTTTTGTGTTTCATTTCCTTCTATGGCATGTAACATGGCAACAGATGCAAACCAGTTAGACAGAGAATCCCCACTAAACAACCCACCACAAAGAAGCTGACCTGCCGTTATAGTGTTCACTATAAAAATAAAATTAAAAATGGAAACCAATTAAGTGTACAGAAATAACATGATAAATACATAGAACATATAATGATTATACTATAGATCAACATAATACACATGTATATCTAATTCCATAACAAATCTAGATAGAATAATGATACCAGTCATTACCATGTTTGATCACAAACTAAGCATGCCTTTTTCAGTATTTATGTATGTAAGAACTCAGGACTGTTGATTACATGGCCATCAAATGCCATTTATTGGTTGGTTGTATTGTTATTTAATGTCCCACTCAAGTGAAGTGCTACAAATATTGGCCTAATCTTGCCATATACAGCTATACAGAAAAGAGGATTTTTTATTGTACTGACATAGTGACACACAAACTTAGTTTTTACTGGATAGGAAAACAGAATCCTCTTTCGATAGGGCTTAGACCCAAAACCTCAAGCAATATAAGATAATTATCAGAGAAAGCAAACATACACATAAAGAAAAACAGATACATACCATCAGTGGAAGTGGGTAACAAAGTCTGTACAATCTGGGATTGACCAACTTCATTTTTGTATAAGAAAGACTGGAAGCAGTAGAGAACAGCACAACGCAAAGTGAAAGGTTGTTTTTCATTGACCATTGACATCAATAATACAACTATTGCTGGCCTGAAATTTGATAAACATTATCATATAGTTTTCTTAAAATGATAGCAATAAAGTTGGTTCTTAAAGAAAATATGTACACAATGTTTTAAAAAGCATAATAATTCTACTGTTGTTCAATCTCTTATCATGCACAAGAAACAATCCATGGTAATTATGATCATGTAATTACACATAAAAGTTACTCCAGCATATATTAAAGGTTATATTGACTGACCCATAATGAACTGCACAAGAATCAAAGATGTCTGTCAAAACTTAAGGCTCAATATCATATCTGTTTGTACCTTCCAACTGCTGAAATCTTGCTAAAAATTTAATTTATAGAAATTGTTAATATGTTAAAGAAATGGTCATGAAATAAAGGACACATGCCAGAGTCTTTGGTACAGAGCTGTGCTATAACATGACCAATAACTATGGGGTAGTACTGCATTAGGCATACTGAGCCTTAACAAATTAGACATCAGAGAAGACATTATCAGCAGTAACTTACCTTGGAGGATTTGAAGGCGCCATTACTGATGCAAAATATTCCTGGTTATGTAAGTTTCCACGAATGATTTCTGACACTGTGTTTATAGTCTGAAAGATTGAGTAAAGGTGTAATGAACATTAAAGAGGATGCTGACTCAAGCAAAACAAAATCTGGAATTTTCTAATTTTGTGTAAAAACCATGAGAATTTTTATTGACAACTACTATCTTTGTCAAGCTAACTCTATCTATCGGTGAAAAAAATCTCTAATGCACAAATAATTAAACAAGAGGCCCAGATGGGCCTATAACGCTCAACTGAGTAATACCAGCATAAACTGGAATTAAAGACATTAGCTAAAAAGTCACAAA
>JACSZP010049572.1:0-12062 GCA_016161895.1 Pinna nobilis | reverse complement strand
ATGTTTTACTCAGGTGACCGTTAAGGCCCCTTGGGCCTCTTGTTTATTACATGTATGAAAAGGTGTGAAAAACTACATGCAGACTTTCTATGGTTTACTGCCAAAATGAAGATATTTATAGAATTTTTTTTGAAACGTGAGATACCCCGGTAACCTGAAGGTGTAAATGTGTACATTATAGATCTCATTAATCCTGTTTTGAATTCTGGAGTACAGAGTATATCTATCTGTACATGTAGTACAAGCATGGGAAGTATTTTTGGACAATCATAGTTCTTGGAGGATTGGGAAGACTTAGCGATCTTGTTTTTCACAACAATGTGGTGGCTCTTAACCTTCTGATTGTGAGGTCTTGGGTTCAAATCTTCTGTGTGGAGCAGCTAGCTTTGCCTGTTCTTTTGATGAGACAATAAGTTTTGGCTCACCCTGTAGGTAGCCAATTTAGTCATTGACTAATTTTTGGGGAAATTGGCTAAAAATAATTGTTATTGGCTAATTCTCTGACTAACAACTTCTTGTTGCCATGTAAAAAGGGTATCTTTTGATTTGTCTCATATGTTCAAACAAGTTATGTAGGCCCACCTGGTAAAATATATAATTTAGCAATGGAAGTCACAAAATAAAAGGGTAATAATGACAATGTCCAATGTGGCTAGCAGATGTCAGCCTATTTAAATTATCAAAATATTTCACATATTGGTAAATATTCATTGGCTAATGAAATTATCCACTGGCGTAAAAAATCTTGGTTGGCTAATGTTTTGGCTTACAATTTTCTGAGTCAAGGGCTGGGCACCATAAAACTTGAAAGTGACTTAAGTCTGAGAATCCAGTCTCTGGGCCAATCAAAATTCAGGATGAGCTGGATTTGAGAATCTTTTCAGACATAAGTAAATTCACAAGTTTTATGGTGCCCAGCCCAGGGTGAGCCCAGTGTTAAAGAAGCCTCAATGCTCAATGGCCAAACCGTAAGTGCTGAGCATAGGCAAAACTTGTACCGGTAGTCCTTAACTAACAGATGGTGGAGTCTCCTTATACGTGAAAGATTTTTGAGTTTGACCTTCACCCTTTCAAACCCAAGTTTCAGAATGGTATGCTTTTTTTCTATTGTGTAAGACCAGTCCATTTCGGTCTGTGGTGTTGAAAGGGTTCCCCCTGGAAAATTTTGACACCTTTCCTTCACCCCTGGCAAAAAATCCTGGATCCACCCAAGGGTTGCTTTATGTTAAAGTATTGCCAACAGCACATACATATATGTAGCATAATTATCCATTGAATTTACATGTTTTCTTATTCAGACCGAGTGAATATATCTGTTTTGTATTTATTGTAGGGCAACATCAGTAGCAGCCTTATCAAGACATCCTCTCCAAAATGGAGGAAAGTGGTCTGCAGTCTTACTATAGGGAGTTAACAGCCGGGCTAGTCAAAGCCTGGGAAGATTCCAGCTATACAGATGTAGAGGTCAAGGTGGACGACCGGACATTCAAATGTCACAGAGTCGTACTAGCTTCTATGTCACATTATTTCAACACTATGTTTAGTTCAGGTTTGTATGGCAACTAAAACACCTTATATGATATTTAAACTACATTGAAGCCTTTGTTTAGAGAGAACACTTAAGGTCACAACAGGGGCCTCCGTGGCTGAGTGGTTAGCGTGTTCGACTGCGAATCCAAAGATCCGGGTTTGAGTCCCGTCTGAGCCACTCCGCGGTTGACCGTCCCAGTCCTTCGGATGAGACAGTAAAAACCGAGGCCCGTGTCACAGTAGGTATTGGCACGTTAAAGAACCTTCCCTGCTCTACGGCCAGTAGTGCCGAGCATAGGCAAAATTTTATGCCCTTCACCGTCACGTTAAACAACAATACCATACCATGAGGTCACAACTGAACTTGTCTTTAAAGGGAGAAAGAAATAAGTAAAATGGAGCCTCGTCAATCTGGACCCCTTCGTTTCCAAGCAAATTGTCCAGATAAATGAAGCATCCAGATTACGAAAACATAACTCTGTTCCCAGGAAATATTGTCAGAGAGGTAAAGAATACAGATAAGTGGCATCCAGATTGATGAGGCTCGACTGTAGATCTTAATTTTCTCTGTTTTGCTGTTGTTTAACATCCTCTTTGAGAATTTTACACTCATATAGAGATGCATCAAATGCTCCTGATTGGTTCCAGACTTTGTTTATTTTCAAGTGAGGGTTATTTATCATTGCAACACCTACTGTAACATAGAGCTTGGTACATGTATGTAATGTCCAATCTGAGTGACACTGCAAATGCCAAGAACTTGTGAAGGAACAGTTCCTACCTATATTAACAATTTCTTTAAACCTGAGACACAACTGTAAACAGTAGACCCCTGAAGATGTCAGATATGTAGGTCTAATGCTGTTGTTGTTGTTTGATGTCCAACTTAAGAACCTTTCATATACAGTCTAACCTGCCGTAATGATCTACTGAATTAAAGGACTACCTATCATATGTGACTTAATGGTGTGGTTCCAAAGATGGCCTTTTCCTATACAAATGGCCTGAAATAGGGGACCTCCTGTCATATGTGACCCTTTTAACTTCTCTCCTTCAACAATCTCTTTCACAACTTCAGTGCGTATAATGGATATATCTGTCATGACATTAACTTTTCGTGAATGCATATGACGAGTATATACTTCATTAAAATGTATATTTTGCAACATAAATTACGTAACGTCATGAAGATAACATTACGTCATAATACGCACTGAAGTGGTTAAACAGGTTTGACTGTACATAGATTCATCACAAAATGCCATTGAAGGCCCACACATTTGACTTGTGCTAGGCGCTTGCTGGCATGAAGCAGTGAGTTTTCTTTAATATGTCAGCACCTATTGTGACACAGGACCTGTTCTTATGGTCTCTTTTGAAGTACAGGAAAGATTAGCCCCTCCACTTAGGGAACTCGAACCCATGAACCTATAATGTATATGATCTGAGGGGATGTCTCTAAATAGGTAGATCGCAAGTCATCAACATGAAAACATTGTTTAATTTGAAAAATGACTGGCAGCAATTTTAGGCTATTATAGTTTGTATTTGATGCAGTGCTCCCTTTCCCATGATTTTTTTTATTTCATGTCCTGACTGATGCTTTTCTCAAAATAATACTATTGTTATAGGCTTATAGTAGTAATGAGTACGTCATAAACATTCAGTGGAACCCAGATATATTGAAACCAAAGGGAAGGGGGAAAGGATTTTTCTTTCAAATTAACAGGGTTTTCAAAATACTGTAGATCCAGAAATTTTTGTGGAACATTTTTTTCGCGTATCGGTTGTTATATAATTATTGGCGACACTATATTTTCCTGCTTGTGCTGATTAAGAAAAGTAAGTAATGTTGTATGGTGCATGTTAATTGCAGGCTGGTATATTCAGCGAGAACTTTATTTTTGCGAGTAGGTGCTCTCGCGTAATAACGCCAAAAACAAAATTCTCACGAATAAAACTTAATTTAGAGAGTGATAAAGTCATGTAGCCAGGGAATGAAGAGAATTTCAAATAAATCTGGAGTCTATTATACATTGTATCCAAGAGACCTCCGTTGCCGAATGGTAATCATGTTTGACTGTGAATCAGAAGAACCGGGTTTGAGCCGCGTCAGCACCACTCTTCGGTTGGCTGTCCCTGTCTTTCGGATGAGACAGTAAAAACCGAGGCCCCGTGTCACAGTACGTGTTGGCACGTTAAAGAACCCTCCCTGCTCTACGGCCAGCAGTACCGAGCATAGGCAAAATTTGTAGCCCTTCACCGCCACACGGTGACGTCTCCATATGAGTGAAATATTCTTGAATGGGACGTTAAACAACAATACCATACCATACATTGTATCCAAGTTCAATATGAATGGTTTCCACTGTTATACAATGTATGTTGCTCGTAATTAGTAACTGCTTTCTTTTGGATAAAATCTTCTTTATTATTTTAGGTTTTAAGGAGAGTTCAGAGAAGACTGTCTTTATTAAAGGAGTTGATAGTAAGACGTTTGAGAGTGTGCTGTCGTACATATACAGTGGACAAAATCAAGTATGTGGGGAAAATGTCGACCAGCTTCTCAATGCCTCCTCCATGCTACAAATCAAAGGTATACAGAAAAGCTGCGAGAATTTTTACTTGGAGAATTTGCGCCCTGGTAATTACATCGATACATGGAAACATGCTGTTAGTCATGGACTACCTCTTCTTGCTGATAAATCATGGACAAATATCATTGAAAAATTTCCAGAGGTTTGCAAATTTGAGGAGTTTTTGCATGTTAGCAAGGAGGAGCTTGTTGAGATAATTAACAACAAAGGTTTATATACACCTTCAGAGGAGTTTGTGTGTGATGCAGTGATGGCTTGGGCCCGACATAATTTGCCGGAGAGGAAGAACCATCTAGCTGATGTCTTGAGGTATCTGAAGTTCTCGCAGATGTCACTAGATTACCTGTGTGATATTAGGGACTGTAAGGAAATAGAAGATGCTAACGTGTGTAGAAGCTTGATCATGCAGGCCATTGACAGAGCTAATTCATCTGATCCCACCGAATCCCCCAGCGAGTCCTCTTACAGAGATGAAGAGATCATGTGCATGGTAGGCACTCGCAGTCGGAATCCTGACCCACAGAAAACGGAGGTCAAATGCTTTAGTTTCAGACATGATAAGAAATTCAAGTTTGCAGATTTGCCAGTAGAACCTGGCCCTTGCTTCGCGGTATGTAAATTGAACAACGACATTTATGTTTCTGGGGGCTATGTTAGAAAGAACCTTCTGCTGCACTTCAATTCCAAAACTAACACGTGGATGGAGTATGACTGTCTGATCATTGGTAGATGGTGTCATGTGATGGTGTCTGTTGACGAGAAGTTATACCTGCTGGCTGGTATGTCCAACACAAGTGAAACGCTTTCCAGCATCGAGACCTTTGACGTATCTACTGAAAAATGTCAGGAGGTAGGTCAGCTCAAAGTGCCAGTATCCTCCTCTACTGCAGCTGTCATTGGAAGCAAGATATACTTGTTTGGAGGCAAGCTAGCTGACAGAACTCCCGCCACAGTTATCCAGTACTATGATGTTGCAACTGGCCAGACTTGCGTTGTAGGTGACCTCCCAAAGGACTGTGCTGGGAACATAGGGCGGGCTGTTCCATACAATGAGGGAGTTATATTGGTCTTTAGAGAAGGTTCGGTAGTGGAGTACAAAGAGGGATCAGAGCTTGTAAGTATTTGCTCTGTGCCAAAGTTTGATCATTTTGGTGCAGTGGAAAATGACAAGCAGATCCTAGTCCTGGGAAACCAAAGTGGAGCTTTCAAATCTTTTTTGGTTGATCCTATAAGAAAAGAATCTACAGAAATCCCAACTGCTTTTAAGGCACCTATGTGTAATTTTTATTGTCTTAAAATCATTGTCAGTAAAAAATTCTTGTTGTGATACTCAGTTACTCATAGGATATTGGAAACAGCATTCAAAATTTTGTCAAGGGATTGTCTCCCCTCATCTCCTAAGTATTTGAAGAACTATTCAAACGGCTTCATAGTTATCAGTGTTTTAGATCCTGCTAGAGTAAACTAATCAATTTCTTGTGGGCAACTTAAAAGATATGAAAAATGCTTTGCACTTTAGATTTACAGTACAGTACTAGCTGTATTGCTGAAATTTTGTAATGGTTGCAACTCAAGTGCTCCAAATTAACATATGTCGATTTTTCATGTCCAGCATATTTTCAGCTTGAACAAATAAACTTTGGACGACACTTTTTTAATATGCCAGTGACATTTTTACCTGAATGAGGAAGAGTGAAGCTGTCTACCTCATTTTATTTCATCTGCATTCCTCTTTCAAATCTTGTATACTGATGATAATTAGTGCTGCGCTTTGCGATGGACAGTGCCTATGTTCATATTAAATTTGTGGTTAAATCTTTGATGTAATAAGACTTTTTAATCAAACTTGAAAGAATTTTCTTATTGTTTTGTAAATATTTTTAGTTATCAAGAACATCCAACTTTCATCTAAGATTGTTATTAAGTATTTACAACATTGTTTGAGGTTAATAGCTCACCTGAGTCAAAGGCTCAAGTGAGCTATTGCCATAGCCCACCGTCCATCATCCATCTGTCTTTAGTAAACTTTTCACATTTCAATGCAGAGACGTATACGTCTCTGGTTCAATGTCTTCAGAACAATTACGTGGGTTTTAACGAAACTTTGCATAGTTAGAGTTCCAGATTATGGATCCAGTACTATTTTACCTGAATGAGAAAATTAGTGAAACTGTCTATCTCACTTTATTTCATCTACATTCCTCTTTCAAATCTTGTGAACAGTATACATGGTAAAGGACAGAGGTAGAGTAATTTTGACTAGAGTAAAATGTCAGTTTTTCTCAATGGACATGTGCTTTTCATCATGATTTTATTGCATGTGATGATGTAAAACATTTTTCTGAATAATTGGCCCTGATCTCTTTGTATATCAGTTAAAATAGTGAAGATGGATGAAATTGGACAATACATTTTATCATACATGTACCTCGTTGATTAAAGACAGTTGGTGATTGGTTGAGAGCCGTCACATGTCAGGGAGACAAAACCTCATATATCCCTCACATGCGTCATATTACCCTTGCATGCAGCGATCATATTTTCCTCTTGCGAAAACTCTTTGAATTTATTTGACGGTTTATTCGTGCGATTGAACTCTGTGAGGTGTTCCAAGTACAAAACTCAAATGGAAGGTAGACGACAAAAATAGCGAGTGCAGTATTTGCGAAACGGACTTATTGTTAGAGCCTGTTCGTTTAACTTGCTGTCATTTATAACAAGTGCATATTGTTAGTTACCAAGTACATCCAACTTTCACCTAAGATTGTTATTAAGTATTTACAACATTTTTTGAGGTTAATAGCTCACCTGAGCCAAAGGCTTTAGTGAGCTATAGCCATACCCTACCGTCCATCATCCATCTGTCTTCAGTAAATTTTTAATATGTTCATTGTTTTCAGAAGGATATCGTGGGTTTTAATGAAACTTTGTATAGTTAGAGGTCTTATGGATCCAGTGCAGTTGTTGTTATTTTTTGGGGGGGGGGTGTTTTTTCGTTGTTGTATTTTTTTTTGGCTGGATTCGTGACAGAAAAGGGGAGGGTCAAATACAATGTAGGAGGGTACCCTTCTTTGAGGAACAACTTCCAAAAGAATACATAAAAATGAAAAAAAAAAAAAAATTAAAGGCATCTTAATGGTCTAGAAGGAGGCGTGAAGCAGTGTCATTATTTTTTGCTTTGTTCAGAAATCTTATTTTGACTTTTTGTTGATTTTTGTTTGACATTTTCAGCTTATGTCCGGAAGCTTTCCTTATGCTCATTTTGCTCAGATGAGCAATATAGGCACATTTAGGCCTCTTAAGTGAAACTTTTTTTTACCAAGTATTATTTTTTGTTACAGATCAATGTTCCTAGAATGTTTGTTTGTTTGGTTCTAAGTGATTAGTTGTCCAATTTTGCTTGAGGCAGTTTTTTGTCATGTAACATACAGAAGTACATTCCATGCTCCAGTTGTGGCTTGCTGGGAAGCTAATTTTTCAGTTCGAATGTTTTATTTCTTATATCATTAAGTTATTGTTTTAACTATCATTAGTATAAAGATAATGCCACTTTTGTTAAAAGTTATTCAAATGTTGTCATAATAAAAGCGTTCACTGGATATATAGCCAATCGTCATACTGATGGTAGGCTAGTTCATTAGTCTCTCATCTGTGCGTTTTTGTCACCCACCTTTTAAAAATTCACATTGTTGTTATTTATTAGCCCACTATCATACTGATGTTGGGCTTATCAAATCACCTTCCGTCCGTGGTCCGTCCTTAATTAATTCCTGTTATCGTTATTTCTCAGAAACTACTGAAGGGATCTTTCTCAACTTTTACATGAAGGTCCCCCAAGGGTTTAGTTTTGCATGCCTCATTTTGGAACTAATCCAAAAATAATTGGGGTCCCAAAGGGGGATTCATTTTTTATAATGTCAATCCCGTTATCGCTATTTCTGAGAAATTAATGAAATGATCTTCACGAAAGTTTGCGTGGAGGTTTCACATTGGGTCTAGTAAAAATTACTAGTGGAATCTTTCTAAAACGTTGCACGTAGGTTCTTCTTCTGGTCTTGCTTTGTTTCCATAGCTCATGGAATTGATAAAAAATAATGGGCGCCAGGGGAATTGAGTTTTTGAAATTTAGTCCCATTTAATCTCTTCAAATCTTAATTGAAGGTTGCCCTTTACTTTTGTATAAGATATTACGGGATTGTGTAGGAAAAATTTGATCGTTCAAGGGGAAATTAGGTGTTTGAGTAAAAAGAAGTGATAATGCTATTGACTGACAGCATACATGTATTTACATATGGTTAACGCGGGACTGGTTGCCGTCATTTCTTTCTCGAAGGAGGGGATCATGTCTTGGCGAAAAATAGTATGACTAGGTCTAATTTGATAAAATGCAAATTAATTGTCTCGTGAATAGTAATGTAACTCCACAGAAAACCCCAGGATTCCGTCAAATGAATACATTATGTTAAGCCATGGTCACTGGGAAGCGAGGGTCCATCACGGTTTCCTCCAGGTTTTGTATTTATCGGCCATTTTTTCAAGATCTGAAATTTCTTTGACAAATAATTACTCGAATTATTTGTCTGTTCGGACAGAAGAATGTGACCAAATAAACAATATAATTTGTAATATAGAATTAATGTATTTTTACCAATGTTGGGCGTTTATTTCAAATACTCATAAGACTTACTTTGTAGGATGCAATGCACAATTTGTTTCATTCAAATTCTTTATTTTTAATACATGGGTGATTTAATGTTCTTTCTGCTCCGCAGAGAATGGATTTTGTTTGCACATTCAAACAAATTGTAGTTTCCTGCAGAATCAGCAGTTATCTCCAGTATTATTTTTGATACCTTCTAACGCCATGTTCTCTTGTAAACTTAGTTTGATTTTTTAAAATTGATTTTCTACTATTGAGACATTTCGGAGTTGTTTTGAATATCAGGTAATTTGGAAACTCAATTATTTAAATTACGGACATACTTTATCATGTCTCTCACGCAATATCTGTTTTTTACATTTGACCTTAATCATTTTTTCGAGATTACAAGTGGTGGGTTTTGCAATAACTAAATGTTTATATCATGCTAATGGGAAATGTTGCAGTACCGACGCACAGCACTCGGGCAATGGACTGTTGTGTTCATTAAAATGTTTTTGGTTTTTTTAAAATCCTATAAGGATTTTCTTCTTACCTACCACGAGCCTAGAAGAAGATTTGAACGATACATCTCCCTATATACTGCCTTTTTATGCAACTTTTGACATATTTCATCATATTTGCGATTTATTGAGAACAATTTTAAGTAAGTTAACAAGAAAAATTGAATCTTGCCTATCAAACAACACATATTATAATGACATTTACTGATTACCAGAACATCGCACCACTTGTAATCTTTCGCTAGTTCTTTAAGGTTTGTTTGACTTTCGAATATGCTGACGTGTACAGCATAAGTTATCGGACTAATTCATCAATTCATTGTGTAAGACTGAACATGTTTTTATTAGTGATGGAATGACACCAGGGCCCAGTTGTTCTAAAGTTGGGTAAATTTAACCAAGGTTTAAATATAACCGAGGCTTGCAGAAATATAGTAACGAAGCCTTAGATCTTAGTGAAATAGCTGAAATTTAATAGATTGTCTGCCAATAAGTTCATTTTAACCTAAAGAACTTACTCATTTAGCAACGTATTTTAACTCTGGGCTTCATTTCAAACCTTCGTTATATTTAACCAAGGGTTAAAATTTAACCAGCTGATGAACAACTGGGTCCAGAAGCAATACCCTGCGCTGGCGTCAATTTAGCGGGAATATTACGTTGAGTCGGGTTCCTTCACCACTGGAGAGCTTGTCCTGCACAAATGTTACGAGGGATCACATGGTCATTGAAATAGTTCTAGTTACATTTAAAACACAACAAATAATTAGAGAGCATTGGGATGTTTGAGAGACGCTGTATTATTATTTTGTTATGGCCTGCCTTAAAGTCTCAATGTCATGTATTTCTGGCCCTTTTCAAAACTGTGCAATTCTACCTCCTGAAAGAAAATCCGTTTTGTATAATTTGGTCACGTAGAATTACATGATACATGTATTCAGAATTCTTTTCTCTTTTCTTACATTTCTCTTTGGAAAATCCTTACATACAATTTATTATAGTATGTATATATATAATTGGATTTTTGCATAATTGATGTGTTGGTTAATCATATTGTTTATCGTCCCACTAAAGATTTTTGTATTGAGACGTCGCCGTATGCGGGCGAAGGGCTATAAATCTTGCCCACCCTCGGCACTTTGAAAATTGAACAGTCAGGTGTTTTTAACGTGTCGACACCTACTGTGACACGGGGCATTGACTTTGACTCTCAGCTGGAGAATAGGAAGGACATCTCCGAAACAAAATTATCTAATTTGGATTGAATGTTTTGTTTGAATATTAGCGTCATTTTCACAGAATGCTTAATCAATAATTCATTTGCCAGTGGTTACAGGGTTCACTTTATATAGTAGTAGTAAATGTATAGTTCTAATGCAAGTTTGTTTTCTGTTGATTCGCTTTTAAGCTCACTTGAGCTAAATACCCATGCCAGATATAAGATTTGAATACTCGTCTGATAACCAAAATAAGATTGAATCTGTTTTGACAATTGTTTTCAGCAGCTATATTGTTGAATAAAAGAGATTATAATAAAATTCAATGAAATAATTATTTGATTTTTCGTCTGATTTTTTGATTTGATAAAATATAATAGAACAGAGGCAACACCTTGCCAAACGGCAACGTTCTTTATATTTCGTAGAAACGTAATGTCAGGTATCACAACGGAACAGATTCTACTTCATCCTAAGAGGTAATTCCGTAGTATCTAGAGCGGTCTGGTTCAGACGTGGACTACAGCAAATCCTTAACACGGGTAGCAAATGTTCCTTCACCAGTCTATATGGGTCGTTGATATTGGACCTTAAAAAACGTGGGCCTTGGTAACAGTAGGCCTATAAAGACCCCGTCATTTCTTACTGATACATCGTTGCCTAATACTCGGGGTTCGGTGTAACTATAAAGCTATAAAGACCCCGTATTACTCAAAGATCCAGTACATGTATTGCCTTAAATGTGAAGACCTAGTCAGTCGGTAGCCTCTCCACATGAGTGAAAGGGTGTAGAACTAGACGTCAAGCAACAGCTAAATAAGCCTTTGTTGAAAATATGTTGTTTTTTTTATTTTACTTGGGGACCTATGTGCTCAAGTCGCCCGCACAATGCCATGGTTACAGAGCAGTGCGACCATGGGCAAAAACAATGAATTGAAGAGCCGGTCAAGACACAGGCACTGTAAAATGTAAAATGGGGCTCGAGTATAGCATACCGTAAAGAGAAATGTCGATTTTAACCATCATTCCACTTGTTCTTGCGGTATATCTTCAATTTTACTTTGTTCTCTTCGTTATACATTTAATTTTCCCTCATACATGTTACACACGTCCTTAGGTGGCCGGTAGTTCACAGATCGTTCGCTTATTTGCACTTATAGTAGATCAACGTAAGATATACAATTGTTTCTTTAACTGCTTCTGACATTGTGAAAAAAAAAACCGTCTTTAGACTTAACAAAGTGTCACGCTATTTTGCAAATCTCTTTTTTAATGAATATACGAAATAGGATCAAAGAGGTGAACACGGCAATGCCAGTAATCTTGTTAAACATAAGAAGTAGGACAGGACATTCAGATATCCAAGTCCTAATGGATATGACAAGTTCAGGAATAATAATGGTCTTAACTCAAATAACATTTGCAAATCACTAATGGGATGGGACCAGGGGTAGTATTCACAAAGAGTCGTAAGTACAACTCCTACACTTAAGTGCAACTCCTAGAGTTAGGAGATATTCACAAAAAAACTTGGACTTACACTTAAGTGTGGGAG
>JACSZP010049565.1:0-22326 GCA_016161895.1 Pinna nobilis | reverse complement strand
CGAATTTATACCTGCTTAACAGCAGGGACCCTGAAACGCCGTGACAATAGGCAAAATTTGTAGCCCTTCACCGGCACACGGTGACGTCTCCATATGAGTGAAATATTCTTGAGTGGGAAGTTAAACAACCATACCATATACCTGTATGTGAGATTTTTGAGAGGGACATTAAACAACAGTAAAACTTACAACCTACCACAGTCTACCTGTTTAAAGAGACCAAATAAAGGATAAAAAATGGTCACATATGACAGGTGTGCCCTTAATTCAAATTACCTGGTTATATATCTTCCGAGATTTCTCATTTACCTGGTTTACAACATGAGGATGTTACTTCATATTTTATTGTTACACTGCAATGTAAAGTGGATTCCACATACACTAAACCCTGATACAGGTACTTGTGTATATATTGAGATCCCGCTAAATTTAAAATTATTGTAATTTCCCAGCTGTAATACTGTATTACTATTTGGCCCAGTTATTTTGAAAACCCTGTCTATTTGAAAGAAAAAATTGGATTCTTTTGGTTTCAAATTATCGAGGTTTGACTGTATTTGTTAGTTGCCCACAGCAATAGATTTGAGTCTCTGAATTTCCTGACTCTGGTGTCACAAGGTTGTACCATACGGGTAGTTGGTAAACACATGAATTGGTAACTGCAGTAAACTGGGCGTGACTACTTAAAGCCCTTGCCACTCATCCCTGTGAGGCAGGGGAGAGGTGACAGGTGTATGCGTGTGTGTTTGTCCTTCTTGAGTGGTCCGTACAGTTTAACCTGCCTTAGCAACCCACTGAATTAATGGAAAACCTGTCTTATGTGACCTAAATGTATGGTTTAAAAAATAGTTTTTTCCTATAAAAATCACCTGAATTAAGAGACCACCTGTCACATGTGACCCTTTTTGCTCCTTCTCTTGGACAGTCTCTTAAAACAGGTTTGACTGTATTTCCAACGGCTTTTATAGTGCCATGACACTTGCACAGCTGACGAAGGTATCAACCATACATCCTAGACCGTTTACCCTCCATCTAGGCATAGAGCAGGCAGAGAGGAGATAAGAACTTACCCCTGAAAATCTGGCACGACCGGGGATCGAACCAGGGACCCCAAAATTTGAAGTCCGGCGCTAAACCGACTGAGCTAAATCTCTCCGCTACTGCAGTAAACAGTCAAATTCCCACAAGGCAATTAGTTGGTTAAATAGGGTTAACAATATATTCCATTTACCTGGTCAAGATATAGGACAGACACTAAGACCAGTCAACAGGGGATGCACACTCCTCCTAGGCACCTGATCCCACCTCTGGTATACCCAGGGGTCTGTGTTTATTCAGCTTTTTTGTATTCCTTATAGAAGTTATGAGATTGC
Source organism: Pinna nobilis (assembly GCA_016161895.1). Classification (NCBI taxonomy): domain Eukaryota; kingdom Metazoa; phylum Mollusca; class Bivalvia; order Pterioida; family Pinnidae; genus Pinna; species Pinna nobilis. Next base: position 20,953 of record JACSZP010049565.1, on the reverse strand, counting down.
TCACAATTTTTTTCCTTTACCTTTTCAGATATTAGGAAGGCCTCTGTGGCCAAATGGTTAAAGCATCGGCTTTAAACTTCTCAGTCTCTCACCTCTTGTCAGCGCGGGTTTTATGGAGCCTCGCTGGAATCTGAATTGATTATGTAAGAAAGTTTGCCAGCTTACTTGTGGATGGCCAGTGGTCTCTTCCCAGGTACATTTGTAACCGGGCTCTCTCCTCCACCAGTAAAACTGGCCGCCACCAGATGACTGAAAGATTGTCGAGTTTGGCGTAAAGCAAAAATCAAACAAACAAAAAATCAGATATTGGGAAATATTAGTTAGGTCAAAGAATGCAAGCAGTGGTATAAATTAGCCCATCAAGTGGTAAGATAGTGACTGTTTATTTGTATACAAGTTTTTCACAATATTTATCTAAACTTAATACATTGTACATAGGCCACTGTGGCCTAGTGTTTAGCATGTTTGACATCGAATCAAGAGGTCCGGGGTTCAAGCCCAAGCCACAGTACGGTTGGCCATCCCTGTCGTTCAGATGAGACAGTATCCGATATAAACCGAGGTCCCGTGTCATAGTAGGTGTTGGTACATTAAAGAACCCTCCCTGCTTTAAGGCCATAAGTGCCGATCATATTGTTGCACTTCACCAGCACACGGTGACGTCTCTATAGAAGTGAAAGATTCTTGAGTGGGACGTTAAACAACAATTTAACTAACCAACACATATGAACATAGAATCAATTTGGACATGGACATTGGAATATGGGAACAACATTCTAACTCTCAAAGCTGAACCCTTTCTACACCACAGACTGAAATAGACTGGTCCAGACTATAGAAAAGAGCATACCATTCTGATACTTGGGGTTGAAAGGGTTAATGTTTAAGCTGAAGTTGATGCCATCACAGAAGTGAATCTTCAGCAGGTTTTTGCAGCAGAATTTTGTATTTTTTATTTAGTTTGGAAAGGTCATCTCTGCACAATCACTTATGGTAATCTAGCATGTCATACCTCCAGACTGCCTCTATCATGGTAAGGATTAAGTGGAGTTCAGATAAAAATAGACAGGGAAAAGCGATGCTGAAGTCACAACAAGTGGCATCCCAAAACAGAAAAAAAAATTGTTTAGAGACAAAGATGTGTGAAGAGAGAGTGGCATCTAAAAACAGAAGAGAAAATCTAGCTGTATAGAAAGATGGAGAGAGAGAGAAGCAAGTGGCATCTCAAGGTAGAAAAAGAGAAAAAAAGTACATGTATAGAAAGATGTGTGGAGAGAGAGAGTAAGTGCCATCTCACAATGGAAAAAGAAAAAAATCTGTATAGTAAAAAATGTGTGTGGAAAGAGTGGGAGAGAGAGAAAGCAAGTGACATCCAAAATAGAAAAAAAAATCTAGATAGAGAAAAAGATATGGAGATACAGAACTGTTAAAACATTGTTGGTCAGCTGGGAGAATTGTATAAAAATTTAATGGGAAAATATGTCTATATTGAAATCAATATATATATTTTTTCTAAATCTGTTTTATATGAAAGACATGTATAAAGAAGAAATAAAACTGCATAAATTTTGTTATGTCTTTGTAGATTTCATCCATCGTACATATGTACCATGCTACTTTGGGTACATTGATCATTAGGTAACATGTTCAATAAAGTTGCAATGTCAGAAATCTGATGGTATAAACGTTTCCCAACATTGTTCTTCTTTGATGGACTACTTTGTGTTACGAAACAAATGATTCACTTAATATGACAATGTTAGCAGGGCTGCTCCGATTCTAAGTATTGAATCCCAACTCTAATGCTACATGTAAGTGTAAAATCCACCCCCTCTATGATGCTAGGTGTAAGAATCCGCCCATTTACTTAGTCAGACTTGCCGATCTAGAAAATTGAGTATGGGGGAGATTTTTCTATTTTATGGGGAGACTCTTAATTTTACTAAGAATTAATAGGAAAATTGAAGTTTTTATGGGGGAGACATGTGTTTTTTTCATGGAAAATTATCAAGATTTCACTTTAAAATAGGGAGTCTCCCTATTTATGGGGGAGACTTGGCAAGTATGCTTAGTGTAGTAAGAGAGAGAGAGTTATTTATAGCCTAATCCTTTCCCTCCGTCCCTGTTTATTTTTGTCACTGACATTAATTCTTCACATGAGAAAGCCTCTCTGCCTCACCCAGGCACAAATCTCCGGGTAATTACACAATGTCCGATTGCCCACTAACACGTTTATAACTGTTCGGATTTAATGAAGTGGGTAGGAGTATGTTAAAATGTGTACTTATCCCCTTGTGTACTAATTTGTTTTGTCAATACAAGTGACCATTGACAAATTTGGATCTCTTGGCTGTAATTGTGACCACTTGTGGTCATTATCCGCTTATCTCAATGGACTTTTTCTGCTCCGGAATGCATACGTTAATTTCTGGACAAGGACATTGTGTCTTTAAATAAAGGTGAAGCAATACCGAGTCTATTGTCATGAGTCCTGATCTATCGTTGTAGTACCATGTGTGGGGAAATAAAAAAAAAGTGATAACAACAATGTAGCAGAAACAAAAACAGAACAGAAAATCTTAGAAACAAGGCATTCAACAATGTTTTAAGCACATTTTTACAAAGAAAAAACTTTATATGAATGTACAAATGTATGTGCAATATGACAAAAAAGCAGTATTGGGTCCCCATGCATGGTGAAGTATATAAACGTTATACTTTAATCATTTAGCCTGTCACCTCTAGTCAGCACAGGTTTGATATTTTGTGAAAGGAAACATGTCACAAAACACCATTGCTGTAAAAGACAACCTGTCATGGAAGACTTTTGCAATAAAAGACAATCTGCCAAGAAAGACAGCTGTCATAAAAGACACAACCCGGGGTCATGGAAGACTTTTGCAATAAAAGACAATCTGTAATGAGAAACCTTTGCTATAAAAGATAATCTGTCATGGAAGACTTTTGCAATAAAAGACAATCTGTAATGAGAGACCTTTACTATAAAAGATAATCTGTCATGGAAGACTTTTGCAATAAAAGACAATCTGTAATGGGAGACCTTTGCTATAAAAGATAATCTGTCTTGGAAGACTTTTGCAATGAAAGACAATCTGCCATGAGAGACAGCTGTCATAAAAGACACAACCCGGGGTCATGGAAGACTTTTGCAATAAAAGACAATCTGTAATGGGAGTCCTTTACTATAATAGGCAATCTGTCATGGAGGACTTGCAATAGAAGACAATCTGCCATCAGAGACAGCTGTCATAAAAGACACATCCTTCATGGAAGACTTTGCAATAAAAGACAATCTGTAATAAGAGACCTTTGCTATAATAGACAATCATTCATGAGAGACAGTTGACATTTAATTCAATCATGAGATACAGTAGCCATAAAATCTAATCTGTCATGAGAGACAGTTGCCATGATAGACAAAAAGAAAATCTGTCGAGAGAGACCTTTGCTATGAACATAAGGATAACCTTTTTATTGAGGGACCGCCTATTGAAAAGCCAATTTAACAAATAATCCTATTAATAAAACCTGCCCAAGGGAGATAACCATTAGTTGCCTGCACGGATCCAGGATTCATTTCAAGGGAGGGGGGGATTGAACTTAATTGACCCCCACGACCCCCCCCCCCTCTAGATCAGCACATGAGTTGCAATTTGAAGTAACTTCCTTATTACCAGTATAAGGGTTACTGATTTGAGCTTACCTCTGGTATAACATCTAGGATTGACTTGGTATGTCTTAAGACTGTTTCAGTGCACATGAAAAAATGAAAAAGTCCTTGGCATCAGTTAGAATGTGTGTAGCCTACTTCAGTCTGATTCCACCATTACATGACTGAAATAATGTTTGATTTAAGTGACAAAACTCAAAAAGAGCAAGAAATACCCGGTATGGTAACAAATGCAGGGGAGAAAAAAATAATGCCACAAGATTTCCCATCTACCAAGCACCAAATGCCCTGTCTTTGATGTTGTCAAACATCCAAGACACCCAGATGATATATCATGTCTTATCTAATAATGCTAGCAGATCCAACATTACAGAAAAATTAATCACAAAGGTGTACCTAGGTGAATCTCATTGTAAAGGTATCTTCCTGTAATAAAAAAATCATCAGGTATCTATAATCACCTGGGAACCTACAGGTAAAAACTCTACTTTATCTTGTCTATCGGTTGTGTGTCAGTATAAGGGGTGGATAATCTGAAGTCATGAAAGAGACAAGTCTCATTGTCAGGGGTGGATCTAGTAAGGATAATCTGAAGTAGTGAAAGAGACAAGTGTCATTGTCAGGGGTGGATCTAGTAAGGATAATCTAAAGTAGTGAAACACAAGTGTCATTGTCAGGGGTGGATCCAGTATGAATAATCAGATGTAGCGTGGGGAGACAAGTGCCGTGGGTGGATCTAGTAAGGGTAACCTGAATTGATGAAAGAGACAAGTGTTAGTGTCAGGGGTGGATCTAGTTAGGATAATCTGAAGTAATGGCAAGTGTCATTATAAGGGTGGATTTAGTATGGATAATCTGAAGTAATGAAGGAGATGAGTTAGTATCAGGGGTGGATCTATTAAGGACAGCAAAGAAGTTCACCTAGTACTTTACTATAACACAAGAGCACACAAATATTTTAACAAAGTAATTTTTCATTTTTTGCAACTTAAATAAAGTCGTTCTAGAAAACTGATCTCTCAAAACAATTTTTATCCAAAAGGATCTTGTAACACAGTTCATGTACATTGTTCATGATTTCCAAAGGATAAAGTCTCTCCAGATACATTGTAGGTGGTTTTCAGTGTCAAAGCTATTAGAACTGTTACCAAAGTTTTCACTGTAATATACTGCATTTTCATCATAAGATTATCAATTTCAGATCATTGGTTTAATTCACCTACACCTATGCCAGTAATCAGAAGTAAGACACATCAGAAGTGTAGACTGTACTACAAATGTAGCTGCTTATAACAGATTTCTGTTTTATTTCTAGTATATTCTAGACAAGGTTGCTAATGGTATTGGAAGTGAACAGCAGTCAGACTTTGAGGGCAGGCTGGATGTTATACCATTCTGCAGTAGAAAATGATGGCCCAAACAATTTACTTTAACAAACAGGATATGAGGATGATAAAGAGTTTGGCAGAGTTCCCCATCTTAAGGTAAAGATGTACCAAAATAGATCAGCATTCATCTTCCCATTCATAAACAGGAAATGAAATAATTTTGAACTGGGGGGACACGAGGGGGAGGTATGTGTGGCGGAGGGACACAAGGGGGAGGTATGTGTAGTGGAGGGACACGAGGGGTGGTATGTGTAGTGGAGGGGCACAATAGGGAGGTATGTGTCGTGGAAGGACATGAGGGGGAGGTATGTGTGGTGGAAGGACACAAGGGGGCGGTATGTGTAGGGGAGGGACACCAGGGGGAGATATGTGTAGTGGGGGACAGGAGGGAGAGGTATGTGTAGCGGAGGGACATGAAAGGGAAGTATGTGTAGGGCAGGGACACCAGAGGGAGATATGTGTAGTGGAGGGATAAGAGGGGGAGACGTGTAGTGGAGGGATAGGAGGGGGGTATTTGTGTAATTGAGGGACACAAGGGGGAGGTATGTGTAATGGAGGGACCGAGAGGGAGGGTGTGTGTGGTGGAGGAAAACGAGGGGGAGGTATATGTAGCGCCTTTATTAGACTTGCACTACTGGATTTGATGTTTCCACCATAATATCTCCCAGAGGTGATAACAACCAGTGCACACATAGGGATTCTAATAATCTGTATTATCTCAATGTCAGTATGTATGTTTCTATGTAGATGTATATTAGATGTAGTACATGTGTAAACAGACTTGCCAACCTTTAAAAATTTCTATGGAGTAGGCTCTAAATATCAGGAAGAATTCATGAGAAATTGTAAGTTTTTCATCAAGGATCTGTGCATTTTTTCTGAAAACATTAACAAAATTTTTACCAAAAAATAGGGAGTCTCCAAATGTATGGGGGAGGGGAGGGGGGCTGTGTTATATGTAGTTGAAATAAAAAGTAGTTGGTAAAGTAGATGTGGAAGAAAACTTTTTAGTCTGTCTGAGGAGCCACAAGGCTGAAAACACTAACAGTACAGCTATATACATTTGTGTATTTATCAAGATCAAATGAATGGGTTACTCTGAATGATATATATACATGTACAAGGTATATATCTAACCTACAGCTCCAGAAATCATTTTATTTGTTAATTAATTAGAACTAGAATTAGATTCTGCTGCCAGAAAAAAAAAAAAAAAAAAAAAAAAAAATATATATATATATATATATATATATATATATAAACTCTCCAATAGATGCTTAATATAGTGTTTCTATTATCTATATATGACTGTATACAAATATTGCACAAATAGGAGTCAATAACTTGAGGCAGAGACTTAATGGCTTAATTTCACCTCAGTTATGGGCAGTATGATTGAGTTTATGGCATAAAGTTGTGTATTTATGAGGTACGTCAGACTGGAAATGGACACCCAGGTAATTGCATCCACAGATGTTCTGTTTACAGGTATATCAAGGTGATATTATCTCTCAGGAACCATTCATAAATTCTCCATGTTTGTGTCAGCCAGTCAATATTGAATCCTAAACTCTCATTTTGAAGGTTTATAAATTATAACAATTTCCTTATTTGGCTATTCAAATGTATAGCTTGTAAGAATTACAACTTTGATTTATGCAGTGCCTGGAAAAACTCTCCCCTGCCACTTGAGGTTTCATTTTTGATTTATTTTAATTTAAGTGTCAATTGATATAAATGGGGAAAAAATTTAAAGTAATAAACTCAATCCATAAATAAAAAATAATAGAAAATTACTAAATTAAAACTTGTTTGATTATTTTACTAAAACTTTAAACTGTATCCACTGGGTGTACGGAAAGTAATTGTTACTTCTTTGCTGACTTGTATTTTTACATTATTTGTAAATTTGTGTACGAAAGTGTTCTCTTACTGGGTGGTCTTCATACCAGACACCACACAGCTATGGGTGGCCAGGCAAAAAAATGTCAAAATTCAGTGAAAAAGAAAAAAAAAGATGGAAATTATCATCTTGTGATTTATTGAAAACATTTTAAATTAATTCACTCTCGAGTTTTTTGTTACAATCTACTCCAGTTCTGACGAAGGATTCGTTTCTGACATCTTAGTATACAACCACGCAGAGAGTTACAACCGGACCATCCTGCGATAGAAATATTTGCCAATTAAAATTACAGAAGTATCGTAATACTTATACCATATGAAGAGTGATATGACACATTTCCCTGTCTATGATGTGTGTTAAGTTGATGTAGAGTATCAGAGCGAGTCATCGAGACTCGCTGGCATTCTACAAGATCAATTGACCTTTTTGTTCCACATAAATCAGTGGCATACATAGTGACAAATTTTCATTTTTATGGGTCAAAGGTGAAGAGGAAAATTTTGTGATAAGAACACAGCCCTCATAATGAAATACCTGTAGTGGCACTATGGGATTTGTGAAGTGCCCATACAAGATAATAAGATATTAGCAACATATAATTATATATTGATTACTATGACAACAGAGATGGCCTCTCATTCCCCACTTACTGACTCAAATAAATGAAAACTTTATAAAAAAAAAAAAAAAAAAAAAAACTTTCAATGTCAGATTGTGAAGTCTTGAAGAATTGGATACTTTTTTTTCTTATTCTTATTTCAATACATAATGCAACATTTCAAAATACAATATCATATTGTAAAAAATGGAAAATCTGACAAGCAGAAATCAAAATGATGAGTTGTAAAACAGTCATGTGATAAAAGAGTTTTCAGTTTAATGAATTTTACATTAGAGTCATAGCTACTTTGCTTTTTTTAAAGTATCAACACAGGACTAATCCTTTCATGACAACTTTGCCACTCACCTGTCTATCTGCAGGACTAATCCTTTCATGACAACTTTGCCACTCACCTGTCTATCTGCAGGACTAATCCTGTCATGACAACTTTGTCACCTGTCCACCCAAAGGACTAATCCTTTCATGACAACTTTGCCACTCACCTGTCTATCTGCAGGACTAATCCTGTCATGACTACTTTGACACTCACCTGTCTATCTGCAGGACTAATCCTGTCATGACAACTTTGTCACCTGTCCACCCAAAGGACTAATCCTGTCATGACTGCTTTGTCACCTGTCCACCACCAGGACTAATCCTGTCATGACAACTTTGTCACCTGTCCACCCAAAGGACTAATCCTGTCATGGCTACTTTGTCACCTGTCCATCCACAGGACTAATCCTGTCATGACTACTTTGTCTCTCACCTGTCCACCACCAGGACTAATCCTGTCATGACAACTTTGTCACCTGTCCACCCAAAGGACTAATCCTGTCATGGCTACTTTGTCACCTGTCCACCCAAACGACTAATCCTGTCATGGCTACTTTGTCACCTGTCCATCCACAGGACTAATCCTGTCATGACTACTTTGTCTCTCACCTGTCCACCACCAGGGCTGAGCACCATAAAACTTGTAAATTTACTTAAGTCTGAAAAGATTCTCAAATCCAGCTTATCCTGAATTCTGATTGGCCGAGAGACTAAATTCTCAGACTTAAGTCAATTTTCAAGTTTTATGGTGCCCAACCCAGGACTAATCCTGCCATGACTACTTTGTCTCTCACCTGTCCACCACCAGGACTAATCCTGTCATGACTACTTTGCCACTCAGTTGTCAATGCAAAGGACAAGTGCTTTAATGGCTTTTCATAGTCCTTATGACTTACCTGTCAATCCAAAGGATAATTCTGTCGTGACTGAACATGTCTAGGCAAAATTTGACATAATCTCTCAGTATTCTTTGCATATCACATATTTAATGGTTAATTGTGATGGCATGGTACCTGAGTACTTTTTCTCCTTTTGTGTGTTCCTTTTGTTTCAGAGCTATGGTATATGTTTTACACTATACACATGGGGCCACATGTACTTTTCTTTATCAGCTGTAAGAAGCAGCATTACAGTATAATTAGACAGCAGGTCAGGGAGGGTAATCTCTGGTGTACATGTCATGTCCCTCAAACTACAGTAGGCAGCCCTCCAGACACATCAAGGTGAAATATCACAGCTGAGGGGAGTGGAAGGATATCAAACATCTAAAGAACCACCATGTGGACCCCGGTGTCAACCACAAAGCAAGTGGTATACAGATTAAGCCATGGTAATTGCCCACCAGTTAAGAAACAGAACTCTTAATCTATCAGGATTATTCATTTTGTGCACAGAAATGGACTGGTTTGTCAATTATACAATGCCTCATTGAAAATGTAGAAACATTTGAAGTGATTTCACCTTTTTACTCGAAATTTTGTAATCTAATGATTTTCCATCTCAAGAGGCTGTTGAGAGTGATTGGTATAGATCCTGGCTTTGTTTATCATACGATTCTGGACATTTCATTCATACCACGGATCTTCATATTCCTGAGATTCTATGATCAAAGTCTACTCCTGCCATTATTACTGGTTTTGTATTAAAACACAAAAGAGGAACAAGTCTTAATTAAAATAGTTGGCATACAGAATCAAAGAGGATACATCATCATAGGCCTAGTCTTAATTTCGCTGCCAGAAGTGCGACTGCCGTTTGAAGTGCACACAGGCGCGAGTTAAGAAGACGCGCTGGTAAGAAACTTCTGATGTTAAGTACCTTGGGTCGTAATAATTCTAGATCGCTTCCTCCGGCACTACTGAGATTTATGACGACACTGCCATGAGGCCAGTGAATTTTGATTTGTGATCACTCTTATTAATGTAAGAGTGATAGCATGGAGTGGTCCACTGGACAATTCCTGTTTTTGGTTGGTTGTGTTGTTGTTAAGTGTTCCACTCTGAGGAATCTTTCATGTTTATGGAGACGTCACTGTAAGAGGGTGAAGTGCAACAAATAAGGTCTATGTTCTGCACTTGTGGCCATTGGGCAGTGAGGGTTTCTTAACATGGGGACACTTACTGCATGTGCGGATTTAGACGGGGGCCGAAATTTACTACATATAGATAAATAGTAATTCTTTTTTGGGATGCTATTTCTCTTTGTTATAGCACTGAATTTGCTTTAAGCTGATTTGTTATAGACCAACTCTACTCTACACTCAAACCCAGAGATATTGAAACTGAAGGGGAATAAATTTTTGTTTCTTATAAACAGGGTTTTCAAAATAAGTGTGTCAAATCAGTAATAAAGTTGTTTACCTGGGGAATGAAAATCATTTCAAATTAAGCAAGATTTCAATACAGTATAACCTGCCTTAGCCACCCACTGAACACTGAATTAAAGGAAAACCTGTCTTATGTGACCTAAATGAGTGGTTCCCCAGAATGTTTTTTTCCTCTATAAATCACCTGAGTTAAGAGACCACCTGTCATATGTGACCGATTTTGCTCATTCCCTTTGACGGTCTCTTATAACAGGTTTGACTGTATATCCGAGTTCAATATACATGTAAGTGGTATCCAGTGTATTAGACTAAAAACTAAATGAAACTTGTACTCAACTCAAATTCTACAAGCGCACATGTGTATTACTCGTTTATTTCAATATTTAAAATGAACATGGAAATGATGTAATGTCAATGAAATATAGAGTGCCTGGTCTAATCCTCATGTTCTTTAAGTCACCTTGAACTTAAAGAATGCCATACAAGGGCTTGGTACAGACATACACTCCTATAAACGCTATCAAACGAGTCAAAGACTTTATATAGCGAGAGTTGCCTTACATCATCATCAGTAAGCGTACCTTGATGCAGTGATTTTATTTTCACTTTATTCTGGACAAACAGACTTCTGGTACTTCCTCAATCAAGGCCAATAGCAGCCATTGTGATAACTTCCCATTTCCTCTGACTAAGAGCAGTAAGTATGCCTGAGAACTTGGTTTCATCTTCGCCCTGGGAACTTTCACACAATAAAAAAAATTTCTTTCTGTTTTCACAGGAAGTTGCACTCGTCTCTTTTCATTTGTGACTCTCACGGATAGCTATAAATAAATCGCAGAGAATATAAGTCAGGTAGATTGAAAATGATCGAATTTGTTTAATGGAGAAGTGAAGTATGCACTAGATAAACTCGATCATCTCAAGGTTATGTAACAAACAGGAGTCTGTCTGCTCTGACCTTGTACAGAATTTGTCATAATCATTGTCATATGTCACATAGTCTATAAAACATCTACATGTACATCAAGACATTTTAGCATGATGTCAAAGACCATACCTGCAAATTACCCTACTGATTCATGAGGTAGCCAACTGATTTTCTGTAGCTCCCCAATGCATACCACTAGTTCAGGAAGACATGGATCTACCACATTTGTAAAATATTGATGAAAAAGAAAATGGTTTGTTTGTAGAGTTTTGCATTTGTTTGCCACCTCCAAGATCAACTAGTACTTGATGCTGTCTCTTCTACTCTACAAGATGTATTGATATACGTGTACTACCGGTCACTATGTCATGAAAATGCAGGATATTGCACGATTTTGCTTCATTTTTAAATAAATTTTTAGGGTATGCCCTCTAACCTACTTAACAAGTTGTACACAAGCTAACTTACCGCTTTTGCTCAGAAATGGTTGGTCAGGTATGAAATACTTGACCAGCTTAGCTATCAGACCTTTGATGTACACTATATAAGTTTGCTACAGTTTTGCTTGTATTTGGGCTACTCCAAACTTGACAGTCTCTCAGTCATATGGTGGCAGCCTGGTATTGTTAGCAGAGGAGAGAACCGGGTTACAGATGTATTCCTAGAAAGAACTGGTTAGCGTGTTAATCTTCTGATTGTGAGGTTGTGGGTTTGACTTGGCACCATGCCAAAGATGGCTGTCCCTGTCCTTCATGGTATGGTATGGTATTGTTGTTTAACGTCCCACTCAAGAATCTTTCACTCATATGGAGACGTCACCGTGTGCCGATGAAGGGCTACAAATTTTGCCTATTCTCGGCACTACTGGCCGTAGAGCAGGGAGGGTTCATTAACGTGCCAACACCTACTGTGACACGGGGCCTCGGTTTTTACTGTCTCATCCAAAGGACAGGGACGGCCAACCACGGAGTGGCACTGACGCGGCTCGAACCCGGATCTTCCGATTCGCAGTCGAACACACTAACCACTCGGCCATGTACTCTGTAGCATTAAAGGTACACTTGGACTCATTTAGCAAAAATTTGTCATACACGAGATAATGACAGAATTGTGTACAAATGAATATAACTAAGCGATTTGTACATTAAAAATGGTCAAATTAACGTTTAAATGTCCGTGCTGGAAATATTTTGTCCATGTAATTTGCCTTACTTATATATGCATCGGTCATGTCTGTTAAAATAGCGGGAAATTAATACAAGCCGTAAATGTGTAATTTTTACTTTTTAAACGACGATATCTGTATATTGCATGCAAATTTTTTGTATTTTATCAGCTACATCCTCTAATTACCGTATATGCTGGTGCAAATGTGATATTTCAATTTTTTAATTCTGTGAAGATGAAAAATGAGTCCAAATTTACCTTTAAAATGAAACCTAAATACAAAATAAAGACGTAATTCTCATTTTTATGAAGATTTGTTAATTTTTAAGTCGTTGGGTTGTGTTTTTTACTATCACGTTGAATCATTGTTAATTGATTAATTTTTCATGGGTTCAATATATAGCACACAGCCTAGCATTACAGATATGATAAAGTCATATTTTTCTCTCTTTAACTATGTGACATACCAGTACATAAGTATGATATATCTTGATTATTATTCACTATGGTATGTAAGTCCTAATGGTACAACGTACAATACAACTCCACCAAGTACGGAAGCTATACATCTTGTTCATACAGACATGCTTAGCTGCACCCGACCTTGATTTTGACCTCTCCGATGATTATGTCCTAGGTGTACTTCAGGACTAATTAGATAATGAATCATCATTTTATGTGAAAGCATTACAGTGAAATGTAAAGTAAGAAAACTAGGTGAGCCATCATATGTACATGTAAGGTATATAGACACGTGTAGATTATGATGAGACTGCAGTTTTAGTTATCTGAACAAACTTGGGAGGATCTAAGCATTTGGGCACCAAAATGACTCTGTGGTTATTTTGATCACCTTCTGATCATAAAGTCGCGGCTTCAAATCTGTGCCACACTGTGGCTGGCTTTCCCTGTCCTTTGAATGAGACAGTAAAAATTGAGATCTCATGACATACAAATGTAGTAGGTGTTGGTACATTAAAGAACCCTCTTATGTGCCAAGCAGGCAAAATTTGACACCCTTCACCAGCATTGGTGATGTCTCTTTACAGGTGAAAGATTCTCGAATGGGATGTTAATTACTAATACAACCAACCAGGTTGAAGCCGTTATACAGGCATGTCTGAAAATACAAAATGGACTGACCCAGCACAATGCACAATCATCCCATTTGCAAATGCAAGGATAGACCATCCAAATATTTAACACCTTTTTCATTGTATGTAGACTGTGTGGGGCGTCCATGGCCGAGTAGTTAGCGTGTTCGACTGCGAATCGAAGGGTCCAGGGTTCGATTCCCACAGCGCCACGAGGCGGTTGGCCGTCCCTGTCTTTCGGATGAGACATTGAAAACGGAGGTCCCGTGTCACAGTAGGTGTTGGCACGATAAAGAACCCTCCCTGCTCTACGGCCAGCAGTGCCAAGCACATGCAAATATTCTTGAGCAGGACGTTAAACAACAATGCAACAACAACGTAGACTGTGTACAATTTTTTTTTTTTTTTTAAAACCGTATAATGTATACCAGTGCACTGTAGCTACACACACATGCACTAAATGTTGTGTACCTGCTCATTTTCAATAAAGTAAGTATAATTTTGCCATTTACCTGAAATTACATAATTGAAACATTGACATTTCTGACCCTTTCGTGTTTCGGGGTGAATTTAAAACAAAGTGAATCAGTCTTCTGTGATAAAGGGGCAAAAGTAACCAGGCACAGAAAATAATTAGGTTTACAGTAGTGCATAAGAACTTCATCTAACAATTAACTACCTCACCTAGGAGACCAGGGGCTGCAGTAGTCCAGTAGTTAGCATGTTTGCCTTCCGATTGTGGGGTCGTGGGTTTGAATCCATGACACACCATGGTTGGCTGTCCCTGTCCTTTGGATGAGACAGTAAAACAAAGGTCCTGTGTCACAGTAGGTGTCGGCGGTAAGTTAAAGAATGCTCAAAGCTCTATGGCCACAAGTGCCGAGCATAGGCAAAATTTGTCGCCCTTCACTGACACACGGTGATGTCTCCATAAATGAAATATTCCCGAATGGAATGTTAAACAACGAAACAATACAATAATACATGTACGTAGGAGACCAGCGTTTCCTAAAAGAAGCACTGATCCCAACACAAGTGTCATATGTTCTGTGGGGGTGGGGAGAGAATATATTAAGTATCTGATAAGATTATGTTAGACCAGGGTAGAACCACTGTGGCTTAGTGGTTAGTGTAGTCATCTCCTTATTGTGAGGTTTTAAGTCCAAATCTGCACTGTACTGTGGTTGGCTATACCCCAGTGTTATGGATGAGACACTCGGACAGTCAAAACTGAGGTTCCATATCACAGTACATTTATTTGCCTGCATGTTAAAGAAACATTCATTATTCAATAGCCATAAGTGGCAAGCACGGGCCAAAATTGCTCTTCAGCGGCATTGGTGACGTCTGTATATAAGTGAAGGATTCTTGAGTGGGACGTTCAATAAAGAATTAACCAACCAACTAGACCAGAGTTCTGTGTCACTAGCAATTGAACATGTGATCAAGACATAAAAAGAGTGACCAGTGAAAGGGGTGTTAGGACTTCAATGCTCTGTAGGCGGACACTTACATGTATGTGTGAGGAAAAGCATTGTTGGGGTGGGGAGTCTAAAATTAGGTAAAATGGACTGGTATCAGATTTACCTCTCTCGATTCTCTTCAAAACGGGTGGAATGTCTAAAATGACACTGACCCATTCTACAAAAGAACACTGTTGCTGTTCTTGTTAAACATGCTTCTGGCAATATTATTGTTTATTTTGGTGCTATCATTATTTATACTCTGTTGTTGTTAAAAATGACTCTGTTTACTATTTTTTATCATCTCTTTTCATGTAGCATTATTGTTGCTTGCTGTTGTTGTTGATGATGTTGTTATTTCAGTATGTATTGCCAACCTTGAAAAATTTCTATGGGGGAGATTTTTCAGTTTCATTGGGGGGAGACTCTAAATTCTCTACTAAGAATTAATAGGAAAACTAAAGTTTTTCATGAGGAGACATGCATTTCTTTTTTTTTTTAAGAGAAATATAAGTTTGAATTAGAAGATGGGGAATCTCCCTACAATGTATGTAAGGGGAGACTTGGGAAGCATGCACTGTTGTTGTTGTTACAATTACTTTGATTATGTGGTTTTCTATGGTAATGTGCCGTACATGATGTGGTCAGACAAGCCTTTATCACTCACACCAGCTCTGTCCAGAGGAAATGTCCCAGGGGTCATTAAGCCTACTTAACTGATAAACAATATCATATCATACATCAACCATCACATACCAGAATTAATCTAACCCTAATGACCTTGATCCAATATACTGCCACACTGCCACCACAAAATTATACACAAATGGGGTTAAAAAAGGAAATAGGGTGAGATCAATGCTGTTGATAATAAACAGCTGATTTGTAATAATAAGGTGGTGGGTATGATAACATCATGTAATTACACAGGGGGACCTGCTGGATCTTACAGATAGCCGACAACTCTGATAAATGTCAGTAGATGTATACTCCTACATTCCCCTTAACCCTGCTCTTATGTCCAATCAATCTCAATGGCCGAGATAACGACCCCCAACACCTTTAATCAGTCAGATCTTATCTTCCTGTCTGGCCGTAATATGACCACAGAATGAGCACAACAAATCGATCAATTGACCACAAAATGACCACATCATACAGGAGTAGACAAAACAGTGTAGGGTGAATCTATTGGTTGGTTGATTTGTATTGTTGTTTAACTTCCCACTCAAGAATCTCTCATTTT
Organism: Pinna nobilis; assembly: GCA_016161895.1. Lineage (NCBI taxonomy): Eukaryota > Metazoa > Mollusca > Bivalvia > Pterioida > Pinnidae > Pinna > Pinna nobilis. Next base: position 4,807 of record JACSZP010049565.1, on the reverse strand, counting down.
TATGGAGACATCATAGCATACATGTAGATGTTCTAGTTTTTCAAGGGCTTATATGCCTCAGTGATAAGCGTATTTACCTTCTGATATAGGGTCATGGGTTTGAATCCACACCAACCTGTACTTGACTCTACCTGTTCTTTTGATGTAACAGGTCCCATGTCACAATAAGTGTCAGCATGTTAAAGAAACCTCAATGCCCAATGGCCGTGAGTTCTGAGCAAAGAGGTCACGGGTGCGAGCCTAAGCCACGAAATGTTTGGCCATCCCTGTCTTTTGGAATGAGACAGTATAAACCAAGGTCCCTTTTCACAGTACATGTAGGTGCTAGCCCGTTAATGAGTCAACCCTGTTCTACGACCTTTCCGACTTTTCCGTATAGGTGAAAATTTCTTGAGTGGGACGTTAAACAAGAATACAAGCAACATAATGATAATTCTACAATACACAAATGGAATCAACTTGTCTTAAGTTATGAAATATTACATGCCTACCCAGACACAAGGAGGAGGATAATACCACTTTGGGTGAATGATACTAAGATTGTTCTTATGTTTTACAATATCGTCATTCTCTTGTCACCCAACTCGGAATACGTTAGAAATATAAAGTACAAAAACAAAGCCTATCGGTGGGAGATCTGTACACTAATCCCTTAATCCTATTTGCCGAAGACCATTATCTCAAATAACGGGGCATACATCAGAAAATTAATCCCGATGTTGACTTATGTCAATTTGTCAATGGCAAATGGCTGCCATAACATTATAAAGAGATTTGTTTCATAGATAAACAGGATTTTGCATAGCTGAAAGATATGCCTGCAATTTTAAGTTCAGTGATACATGCATGTACCTCTCTGCCAGATAGTAAAGTGGCGCTCAACAGAGTTTGAGGCTTGGTAGGCCTGAATGGCTAGCTGGAATAGTTTAAATAAAAGAAGAGCATATAGTGCCAGGGTTACAAATACAGTCTAACCTGCCTCAGCGACCCACTGAATTAAAGGAAAACCTGTCTTATGTAACCTAAATGAGTGGCTCCCAAAATGTTTTTTTCCTATATAAATCACCTGAATTAAGAGACCACCTGTCATATGTGACCCTTTTTAATCCTTCCCTTTGACGGTCTCTTAAAACAGGTTAGACTGTACTAAAAAGGGAACAAAATTATGTCCTTAATGGACAAAGGGCTATGGTGTTCACGAGTTACGAAGAAATATTCAATGCGACCCTCAAGTACAAGTACTTCTCTGGAGGACTTTTGTTTGGATAGGTTTTCATTCTTATATTTGATACATGTACACATAATAGAAAAAAAGTCCATAAAAACGATGTATAATGAAAAAGTCTTATTCAAATTGAATGTGTCATCAACTTTGAAATATTTTGCCATGTTTGTATTAAATTTTCTTGGTTGTAAATGCAACCTAGTGTGACGTCATGCAAAAAAATGATGTTGCACTTTTTGAGTAGCCCTTGTTGGTAGTCAATTGCCTAGGGGATGGCAAGGGAATTTTGTCACATGAAAATTGGAGATAAATCTGCAAAAGTGGGGTGAGTTTCTGCCCTTTCTCCCCTAATCTAACTTACAATCTAATCAGACTTATCAACAAGTAGATTATCTCACCTTCAGCACATTTATATATGATAAATCCTACTTATTGATGGGTAGATTATCTCCCCTTTCTCTTGTCCAGCACATTTCTTCATGATGAATCGTTATTGGCAAGTAGATTATCTCCCCTTTCTCTTCTTCAGCACATTTATACTTGATAACTTCTTCTTATTAGTAAGTAGATTATCTCCCCTTTTCTCTCCTTCAATGTACTTTCAACTCACAATCAGTGTGACTTAGAACAGTGGGTTTTCTCTCCTTTCTCTTGTTTATTATGCTACATGTACTGCATTTACCTATAACTGGGGGCCTCCGTGGCCAAGTGGTTAGCGTGTTTGACTGTGAATTGGAAGATCCGGGTTCGAGCCACATCAGCGCCACTCCGCGGTTGGCCGTCCCTGTCCTTCGGATGAGACAGTAAAAACCGAGGCCCTGTGTCACAGTATGTGTTGGCAAGTTAAAGAACCCTCCCTGCTCTACTGCCAGCAGTGCCGAGCACAGGCAAAATTTGTAGCTCTTCACCGGCACACGGTGAAGTCTCCATATGAGTGAAATATTCTTGAGTGGGACGTTAAACAACACTACCATACCATACCTATAACTGAAAGATGCCCCCACAAAAATATAGTTATACCATACCTCACCTACTGAGATCTTCAGGATATTTATTAATGGAGGAATAGACAATGTGGCAGGCAATGAATGCTGTTCTTGCACATCAATGAAGTACATGTAAATAGTAGATATTTCCACAGAACATAAGAGAGTAGTTAAGTGACATACTGGGACAGACAGACACTGATGTAAATATTTAGTAATATGATCATATGGCATATACGTCTTACTGACGCAGACATGCTCAAAACTGCAGTGATAAATGCCACAAAATAAATGTATCCCAGTACAAGTGTGTGAACCTTACTGTGATAATGAGATCATATCTATGATGCTGAGATGGGGAGAGGGGTACACACTTGCACATGTACATATTACTGTCGGGGCCTCCGTGGACAGGTGGTTAGCGTGTTCGAGTTTCGAGCCCAGGGGCCCAGGGTTTGATTCCCGCAGCGCCACTTCACGGTTGGCCATCCCTGTCTTTCAGATGAGACAGTAAAAACTGAGGTCCCGTGTCACAGTAGGTGTTGGCACGTTAAAGAACCCTCCCTGCTCTACGGCTAGCAGTGCCGAGCATGGGCATAATTTGTAGCCCTTCACCAGCACACGGTGACGTCTCCATATGAGTGAAAGATTCTTGAGTGGGATGTTAAACAACAACCCAACAACAACGCAACATATTACTGTCATAGGTTTGTACTGACAGTGATGCTTAAATGGGGAGCGGTATACACACATGTACATATTACAGTCATAGGTGTGCACTGACAGTGATGCCGAGAGATGTACAACATGGCAGACCACTAGTGACATACAGTGTAACCTGTTTTAAACCTTTCACCCCAAAGTATCAAAGTGGTATGCTCTTTTCTATTGTGTTGGACCAGTCCATTACGATCTGCAGTGATGAAAGGGTTAAGAGACTGTCCAGAGGAAGTAGAAAAAGGGTAACATATGGCAGGTGGTCTCTTAATTCAGGTGATTTATACAGGAAAAAGCAAATCTGGGAACCATACATTTACATGTAGGTCACATAAGACAGGTGGTCATTTAATTCATTAGGTTGCTACTTTAGGTAGGTTAGACTGTACTTACAATACCAACAATGTTCTTTCAGTGATTACCACTTCTAACTCTATATCTTATGTACATGTATCTACTTTGGCATGTTCTGTGTTTATATACAAAACATTCCAATTTCCCAGACTTTTGTAAATGCACAGTTCACTTGTAGGTATAGTATTGTATAACAGATCATCTACCTATAAATGTACTGTCTTTATTTCAGGTCACTGTTACGTTTTTCATATGAAATCACAATTCATTTCATTCATGTAGGAATCTAAATTCCACTACTCCTGGAACTTTAATTTTAAGAATTTGAGGGACCCGGCTGGCTCTCCATGTCCTTCAATGAGACAGTAAAATCTGAGGTCCCAAGTCACGGTACATGTAGGTGTTGGCAGGAAGTTATTGTTGTTGTATTGTTGTTTAACGTCCCACTCAAGAATATTTCACTCATATGAAGACGTCCCCGTGTGCTGGTGAAGGGCGACAAATTTTGCCTATGCTGGGCACTGCTGGCGGTAGAGCAGGGAGAGTTCCTACAGTGACACAGGTCCTTGGTTTTTACTGTCTCATCCAAAAGACAGGGACGGCCAACTGTGGAGTGTTGCTGCACGGATTCGAACCCCAGACCCTTCGATACGAAGTCGAACACACTAACCACTCAGACACGGAGGCCCTGTGTTGGCAGGTTAAAGAACTCTCACTGCTCTACGGCCATATCTGCTGAGCATGGCCAAATTTGTCACACGTCACTGACATTGGGCACATTTCCACGTAAATGGAAGATTCTTGAGTGGAACGTTAAACAGTAATACAACCAACCAACAAGCATAATTAGATTTGTTTTCTCCAAGAATAAATGTATCTTTTGGCTGATTTATTGTTTCCCTGGTAAAATACATTGGTACACATTAGACCTCTAGTGCAGAAAGGTTACTGGAGGAATAATGAGACTTGATACTGCAGGGCTGACATATGGTTGAAAATGACACTAAATTTCATGGCAACAGATATTAAAAGACTTTTACTGCCAATACCATGCTATTTTGTTGTCAATTCTGGTTTATTTTTTGTGCAGGTGTATATCTATAAGTGCAAAAAGGTAATAGGTATTTAAGATGTTACACTTAACGAGTTATTACTTAATGTCTGATACATGCTGTGGCTTTTTGATTTTGCTAGGTGTATGCTAAATGTATGGGTAAATGTGACATTAGATATCACATGTTTATTCATAGGGAAAAATATGAATACATTACTACATGTATACAAAATTTTATGGGGCCTCCGTGGCCGAGTGGTTAGCATGTTCGACTGCGAATCAAAAGATCCCAGTTCGAGCGGCGTAGCACCACTCCATGGTTGGCCATCCCTGTCTTTCGGAGGAGACAGTAAAAACCAAGATCCCATATCACAGCAGGTGTTGGCACGTTAAAGAACCCTCCCTGCTCTTTGGCCAGCAGTGTTGAGCATAGGCAAAAGTTGTAGCCCTTCACCGGCACACTGTGACGTC
>JACSZP010049559.1:0-25157 GCA_016161895.1 Pinna nobilis | reverse complement strand
ATATATTAATGGTTGATATTATCAAAAGAGATCACGCAGGGAAACACTCAATTAACCATAAGTAGAGAGAGACAAATAATTCTTAAACGGAGTTGGGCATTTTATACATGTTCTACTATTAATATAAGTAGTGCAGGAAGACGTAGCCACTAGAAGATAACAAAAACATGCACTAATTTCAACGCTTTTGATTTATGGTATCCTGTACGTATTAGCATGATTTGTTTACTTATCAGGCTGATATGGGTTTGTTTGGTCACATGATATACAATCAAAAAAAGATGGTGAATGCTGACCCCAAAACAATATTTCACTAAGAAACACACATCTGATGCTTACCAACAGAAATAATTTACTTGAAACTCTTGCATATTTAACGACGAGAGAGATTCCGAATACAAAACGTAACACAATTCGAAAGTGTTGCAATCAATTCGTCACGGGATACCTCGATAATACACATTTTTGTAACGAGTTTGATCGAATGATCTTTTTTAATGAACATTACACAGAATCCGTTACTTTATTTTAGAAAAGAAATATTAAACAAAAATGAATATCTTAAATGTAATCATTGATTCTTAAGCTATTGACTGAATGTGGAGAAATACGCATGCCCGATGTCCACACAAAAATAGGACCGACTGGTGAATCTTTAAAATTTGAATTGAAGTTGTTTAAGTCCGCTACTTGATGACGTCCCCAATATTTATGACTGCGGATTGTTTATGGCCCTACAAGTTTTTCAGGGACTTAGTAGAGAATGAAGGAAACTATATCTAAACTCGTAATACAGCAATTAAAACAAGGCTCTGTTCTAAATTTCTTTTAATCATTATTTTACTTGTGTATAGGGTTTACCCAAAGATATGTAATTCTACCTTGATTATCATCACATTTACCGTTGTGTTATATTCTGAGATTGTAGCATTTTCTAAAGTCTATTCAAGATATACATTATCATTACATGGCCTTCTTTTGTTTATTTGTAGTTGGATCACTATGGTACATTTAATTATATAATAATTATGATAATTACAACAAACAAAATTATGTGCAACATCATGTTGTTGACCGTGTGTGATGAATGAGCACTGCTGGGTGTAGGCGCAGGAGTGGTGGGTGGTGTAGGCGGAGGAGTAGTTGGTGGTGTAGGCGCAGGAGTAGTGGATGGTGTAGGCACAGGAGTAGTGGATGGTGTAGGCACAGGAGTAGTGGATGGTGTAGGCGCAGGAGTAGTGGGTGGTGTAGGCGAAGATATATCGGATGACACAGGACCTATAAAATGGAAAATGAGTAAGAAAGAATTTCTTTGACACTCAAAGTATGGATTTATAATAATTTAATAATCTTGAATATACATTGAAGAAGAATTTCATAAAATACTTTTTAGAGATCGCTTCTATCTGAGTCTTCTGTAATAGGATATTACATGTCACAATAGCTTTTTGTATAAGAAACCGCATGTTATAAGTACTGCTGTCGTGTAAAACTACCATCAGAGGCCCATACAATTGGACAACCCTTTAATGAGAGATCCCTTTTATGTGAGAGGTTATGAGGTACTTTTGATAAAGGACCATGACCACAGTCATGAGAAACTCCTTTCATGGCAGACAACTGTCTTTAGATATAATTATCATATATCACTGTTTTCGACAAGAGACGACTGCCAGGAAGAACGTCTGTTATTACAGTCTAATTTGATAGATCCCCTGTCATAAGAGATTTATGTTATTGAAGATAACTGTCATCTAAAAATAGTCATTAAAAATCACCTAGATTTAAACAACAACCTTTGAGAAATTGTCTTTTACATAATATAAGTGGGAAAAAGAGATATTTAAATGTATAGCAATTTGTCATCAATAATAACAAATATTTATGTAGAATTGCTGGGTTATCCAAAAGAAAGTCTGTTTTATTTTTTTTTCTCCAGCTTTGATTTTCAGAACATATTTTGAGAACGAATTTCATTTCAAATCATAATATAGAGGTTAAAAAAGGAGTTGTACTTACATGAAAACGTTATATTACCGGGGAATACTGTCTTATACACCTGTCCGACCCCTCCAGAAAGCTGCGCACTAAGTATCAAGATGTATTTATCTCCTGTAAGATTTCCAGTAGTATTTGTGATGGTAAAAACAGCAGTATATATATTCTCTGCTACATCAGAACATGCAGGTCCTTTGGTCACTGGCAGAACTTCTGTATATGTCATTCCTGTTGTTGGTGACTAAAACAATCTCTTAATTACACACCTTTATCTCTAAATAGTTCAGATCAAATCACATGGCAAACTACGAAAACACATATATAAACAATCACATAAAATATTGAGAATATTACCAATTGACAAAATAAAGATCTAATCCTATCAATAAGTAGATGAACCTAATGACAGGGTAAACATCTAATTACTGCGCACACATGAGATCTTAAACAATAAATACCTGATACAGTATCAATCCCCAAAATTGTCACAACCACACGATATAGGTGACATCTAAGCACACAAAAGTCTAAATTTCTGTTCGCAGTGGAGACTTGCGAGTTCATCATAGGCCAAACGTTAGGTCTTATCTTTTATCATATACTTAACCACACATACAGGCGTTTTTGCATATACGGTATAGATAGCTTTGCGTGGGCTGTATCAGCCCTCACGCGCACCACCCTTTATCATACCCCCTTTATTGTATAACTGGACCCTTTATCGCACCCCTTTTGGAATACCTCTCTTTTAAACGCTTTTGTCACTACAGTAAATGTACTCGGAACTCCTAAAAAGTTTTTGTGTGAGAAACACACAATCACATCCGTGCAAACATGAACAGATCTACTTCTAGTAGATTTTACAGAAAAATTGGCCTATAGCCTACTCAAGCTACTGGCCGTACTGGCTACTACACCCAACGTAGCGGTAAGACTTCAGTAACTGTCTATTTCAGAACCTTCTTTTTTACATCTCTAAGGGATATTTTATGCAGAATCTGAAATCATGCATATGATTTGATAAAGATGCTTCCTGGGGATACCTGAGCTTAGTCCAAGTCAATCCTTTGTCGAACGACATGCTCCGTTGTCGAAAGTTTCCTCCCCACAACTTCAAACAAAAGGGAGATAACTGAAAACAAAACCTACTGATCATTGAGTTATTTAAGCCCCATCAGTCAGAGTGGTTTCAGTAGTGAAGGTGATAGGTTACAGGATTGATAAGGAGACGCACCGGGTTCGAGTCCCGCCAAGGGCGTTTTAATTTTCTATTTTTCCCCAAATGACTACAATTGACATGTTAACGGTTTTTTTAGACAAATTTCAGGCCACAGTTAACTTGATACATGTATATACAATTTTACTAGCCTTAGGAACGAACTGAAATGTCGGGAAACGTATCTAATATTATCAAAATACTTGGTTCAAAAAAATATTTTTCTTGTATTGGGGGCATTGTCTGCGGCAGCACGGTCTTAGGTATTTTAGAATAGGTCGGACATTTACTTTATAAATTCCAATCCAAATCATTTTCTTATCTGATAGGGCTATTACCATTTTTGCTTTTTAATATAAAAAATAATGAAATTGAGACTTACAGATAACTCTGCAGATACTGTTACTGGTGAACTCAACTGACAGTCAATGTCACATCAAAAGTGGCACTTGAATTACCTGCACAGTAGTCTATAGGGGAATTACTAGAAATGCTTCTCTGTGTTGGCGCAGCTGTGAAAATATAATTAGGGATCAAATCAAATATTCGTTTCAACATCTCTAAAAACCATTTACCAATTTCAGCTTCTTAAATGATAGAATTCTCTTTTTCGATAGGACTACATTTGCGTCACAAGTAAACATGACGTGTCCACAAATTAAAAACTGTTTACAAAGCGTCCTTTAACTTGGTTGGTCTATACTGTAAGTTACTTTTATTTTGCGTGAAATTTAATCTTGTGTTAAATCGAGACTCTTATTAATCGCGAGTTCCAACTTTTTGCGTAATTTGATATACTTTTACTTCTTATTCTCCCGAATAAGCTGCATGTAACAGCGTAGTTTTGTCTATGTGTTTATTAGACATCCCCGTACCTACTTATATCTTTGTTTCATTTTTTCCGATTTCTGTAAATTTCTTTTATTTCCTTATTCAGAAATGTTGATAATACGAAATGATTAAAGGAAATAAAACTTTATTAGCTGGCACATATACTTGTCACGTGATCGGTAATTTACATAAGTAGAGGTCGTGAAATGAAATATGTTTTAGTTCGTGAACGCGAATTCAGATATTCACTGCTAGACTAAGGAAGATGAGCTTGCAAAATTTCTTACACGCCAAATGTAAGTAATCTAGAGTATATAAGGTAATATTTCTACCGGAAATTTCGTATTCACAAATGTCATCGTCATTTTATCTTACTAGTTAGGTTTCCGTTGAACGTTGCGAAGAGTGTGACATGGCAACAGGGGACTCTGAATCAATTCGGACATCTTGTCCCATCTCATTTTTCCACATTTAAACCATTGTTATCTCTCAATTTGTTATTTTTCCGCACTTTGATTTCTGGATATCCCTTTGTTCTCGTATCAATAACATTGGTTTTGTAATGTGGTATGCACAGAATGGTAATTTGGTATTTTGGAAAAAATATGTGAAGCATATACGAGTAGACCAACGATGTATTCTTTGCAGCTCTGGAATAAGTGTTGACAATGGTCTGTTAAAGTGTTTGTTTTTTTTTCTGAACATACATATTGTAGTTAAAGAACTTACTCAGAACTGTAAGAGTTTCAGCACTAGATCCTGAGCTGCCATAATCACATGTCCAAGATCCTTGATCCCATGCTCTAGAAAGTTGTGTAATGTTTAAATTAGTTACTCCCGGCGAAGAAGATTGTTGTGAGATCAAAGATCTTGTTGGATAGATTGATGTACAGCCCAAAGTTCCCAGGATGAATTTACAGGATGCATACTCCGTATTATCTTTCTTGAACACCACACTTTGAGAGAGATCAGGGGTTAAACATTGCAGGACACAGATCTCATCCTTTATCGGTTCATTACACAGTTCTAGTGTTACTTGTGCCGCTGTAAATGAAATAAAATGATTACAAATGTTTCAATAGTATATACAATAGTATATTTTTTAGGTAAGGGTAAGAGAATAACTTTTTCTAAAAAAATATATTTATCAAGACGGTACACTAGCTCATTTAAATATCTATTACCTGTATTTATACATTAAAAAAGAATCAAATTGTGTTAAATAACAACTAAGAACCAAATCAAGAAAAATCAAGTTCTTTTCTCAGCAGGTCATGGAAGATGGAAAAGAAGAATACAATATGTATTGGTTGACAAATGAAACAAAAAGAGGAAATATTGTAGCAGTATTTAATGAACAAATCACCTACTGCCTGTGCAATTAACGTTTAATAATCACGACAGATACTCAGCCAACTGCCCAAAGGTAATAACAATACATGATAATTAAAACGTTACATTTATGACATTCATTTATACATCTTACAAAATGCCGAGAACAGTTTATATTTTACCTAGAGATATACAACAAAATGTGAGCTAAATTGAACTTACCACATTATGATATAAATAATTGTTTATCTAAACAGTACCTACCATACTGTATATAAAAAATTATGCATCATTTGATATAACCTACCACATTGTGATGTACAACAGAGAGTTAGTAAAAGGACTTGAATGATTAATCTCTGCATTCTGAAATGAAAAAAAAAAAAGATTTTAAAAGGGTTGTTATGTTTTTATTACAAAACAAGCGGAACTTTTGAATCAGGCATGTGTTGTAAAATGATCATGGAGAGAATCCCACTGCTTCTCATCCGAATTTTCAGGAAGCAATTCATGTATGATATATCCACAATTTTGTTACGTGAAAAACGAATCTCCGACCTAAATTATAATGGTCTTAGCAATATTCTTAATTAGTCTTAAAATGCATACACATCTGAGAACCCAAAGTTCTGCTCCTTTTTACTTTTATATTGGTCATCTAAAAGAGACACCACAAAAACGAATTTCCGAATACAACAGGAACCTATTTCTTAGATTTGATTTGAATTCATTCGTAGAAAAAATAATAAGGATTTTAGTTCTTCAGTAACAAGAACCCTTACCTATAGACATTTTTGTTTAAAGTTTAGAAATCTACTATTATATGAAAACCCTGCACGTAGACTCACAATCCTTCAATACTATAAAGGATTATTGCTTTATGAACATTTAAGAATTCATGATGTAACTTTCATTTGCAAATAACGTTGTCTAAATTACTACCGCACTATTTCTACTAAATCTACAGTTGTTGTTGTATTGTTGTTTATTGTCCCACTCAAGAATATTTCACTCATATGGANNCGGCACTTATGGCCGTAGAGCAGGGAGGGTTCTTTAACGTGCCAACTCCTACTGTGACACGGGACACCGGTTTTTACTGTCTCATCCGAAAGACAGGGACGGCCAATCGCGGAGTGGCGCTACGCGGATTCGAAATCCCGAACCCCTCCGATTCGAAGTCGAACACGCTAACCACTCGACCACGGATGCCCCTCTAAATCTACACAATATTTGATTTGGAAGATGTGCAAATAATGTAATAGCGAAATAGATGTTTATTGACTTTTTCAGCTTCAAGGCACCAAATTCATGGAGGGAAACAGTAACATTAATGTGGAATATTACATTTCGAAACAGAAAATAGTAAAGAAAATGACAAGTTAGTAGAATAGTTATGATCTCAACGAAGAAATCAGTTGCAAAGCCCTAACCGGGGTTGCCACGCGTCCGGAAGGAGTCAGTATCCCCTGGTGGTGTGCTGCATCTGTCGCAAAATTGGTAAAATACGGACGTCGGTTGATAATGTCACGAGCTCTTTATCAGACCAGGGAATGGAAACCACTATAAATTACCATGCATTGTAATAACAAATGTCGTAATCTGTATTTCTATTTCACTTTTTGACATGAACTTTTTTCAGAAAACTAAGTCAACAAAAATGTCTTTTGAAAAATAGTTAATAATTACCTTCATTAAGGTACTAGTTCACCTATAAATAGTGAGGCTCCACTGTAATTAAACCATTACTAACCTTCAATCCACGACCAACAAGATTTAAGTGAGCTCTTACAAGGTGCTTTGTTGTCCGTTTCCGTAACAAACTAACATAAAAACTAAAGTATGCACCTTAAAATAACTGTGATAAAACCGCCCATCAGTTTTGCTCCACCTTTAAAGCTCTTCCTACAGAGGATGTAAAGCAATAGTAATCTTTCGATTATCAGTGGTGGTTCCGATAAACTTAGGATACATGATTAGATTTAATGTAATCTTGAATGACAGAAAAGGGGCATACATGAATTTATAACGTTCTGTACTTCATATCCCGGTGTATGACCAATATAATCCAAAGCAATTACAACTCGTACAGGTGTCCACAGAATATATCGTTGAGGAACTGACCGATCAATCTTACTTTCAAAAAATTGTGTTCTAATTTCTATATCAGAATACCAACAAATACAAAGATTTTACGTGTTGTAAAACGCGACAATTAATATTAGAATTGCTTACTTTTAAACCTGCCAATGAATTCTCAATCTGAGAACATTTGTCGGGAACCCAAGTATTTCCAATTTCTGCTTTAAATGCAGGTCCATAAAGAATTCATAGTCAATACAACGTCCCCATACTCTTCAAACTATCGACATAATTTGCCGTTGTAGGATTTACCAGATAATCTCACTTAAAAAAATGTATAGTCTTTATTTCAAATCAAAACACGAACACATAATTATAGTAAATAAATTAATAGCAAAATACGACCGAAATAAAGTTTTATTAGCGTTAAATTGAATATTTGCTTACTTTGAAATATGTCATAAGTTCATTTTGAGGCATCCTGTCGGAAATCCATGGACTCTAGATGTTATATGATTGCATTGTTCATTTCAAGTTTTTTCATCTTTCTTTGAAATCCTACAATTTATATTACTTAATTGTAAAACATTTATTTTTTCATGCCAAGGCCTTGGTTGTTTTTCAAGAGAAAATAGACTTTAATAGTATTTCTTTATGTTGCGTTTGATGACAGACCATAGACACAGCATGGATGGGGGATGTAGGATGGGGGTTTGTTGGGGTTGGTATACCAAACCCATTGCCGCGAAATAGTTCGATGTAATTGTACACTTACAGAATTTCAAGTAATCAAAACTATGGATTATCGAGAACATAATGCTACTTATTATATTATATTATCTTTGGTAACGCTTTTATAGTAAAAGCGTTTGAATCTATAAGTAAGGCAACGTATTGGTACTTAAAACAATATTTGCCATTCTATGTAAAAAAAATACCATCGGACTGGTTTTCGTACCTCTTTAACAAGAACAGTGAAAACGGAGTGAGAAAAAAAAGAATTTATTATACCCAAAAGAAGTAATTTGATCAAACTGCTTATTTAACAAACGTCTTTGCATGGATTTTATATTGCAACAATCCGTCATTAAATATGTTTATGATAGCATTGTAAACCCCGTCAAGTATCACAGTGAGTCAGGTCGTCTGTTACTTTTTATGCTATAAAATCGGTGATGTGCGTACCAGGTCTTGAGTGTTTGCCCCCGAATGTATGATTTAAAGTGATATCAGAAATGTTTTAAGTACCATAATGTAATTGCCTGCAAACAGACGTGCGCCAAATTTTACGATATTATTTGATAATTTAAAAGTTCCTTGTTTATATCTGGAAACCGAGAACATCAAATTTTTGTAGTAGAAAAGCAATAAAAAATAGATCAAGATTACTTCATCAGCTTTCGTTGTCTACTTGGGCTGTCAGGTTACATTGGATAACATAATCATGGCACAACATGGCGAATGATCACTCTATCACGCTCTTAAACGACATAGTGGGATTTTATATTACAGAGCTTAGTCATTTTATCAACTATTCTAAGCCCCTTGACTCTCAGGCTACAGAATCGATCCCCTCCCCGATCAGATAAACTGTTCTCTGTTGGCCCCTAGACCACATGGCAGAGTCACCTGATCAGGTATCGTTAGCTCGGTGAAACCATGATAGAGCGAAGTCGCCTTTTCCGGTATCAATGTATCTATGGGTCCTTACACAACAGAACGTTTTTGTCTTTGATTCTTTTGTCTTTTGATTAGGTATCCTTTATTTTGTGGAAACCTTGACTTCAGAGAGGAGCCACCTGATCAGAAATCTATGTCTCTATTGGCCACGAGACTAAATAACAGAACCACCTGATCAAATAGCACTGTATCTACGGGGCCATAGGATACAGAGAAGAGTCACCTGGCCATGTATCTTCGGTTACGTGGAAACCTGGCCTACAGAGCGGAGTTACCTGATCAAAAACGAAGGCCTTTATTTGTCCCTAAACTAAAGGGTAGAGCCACCTATTTACATACCAAGGTCTTCCTGGGCCCTCGATTACAGAGCTAAGTCATCCAACCATACACTATATTCTCAACGGGTCGTTAGAATAAAATTCAGAGTCCGAGCCATTTTCAGGTTTTCCGCTGTGTGAGCTTAATCAGGGATGATTTGCCTCGTAAGATAATAGATTACAGAGCGGCTAAAAAACCAAAAACCACCAAAAAACAAACATAAAGATGAAAAACCATGCAGTGTTACGTAAACGATATGAATGAACAATAATTCAACAACCATTGATTTATGTACTCGAACCCTTTTTACCATTACCGTAAGAACCTGTGAACAATTATCTTCATAGGCCTACAGTTACTTGACGATATAAGCCTTCATTGATTTTACATTTATTTTCAAAACCTGCCTTTAAGTAAGAATTAAGTTTACAATTTAAGTACGTTGTATCAAAAATCAATGTTAACAGGTTGTCATGCTGCCCGTCGATTGTTTATCTTACGTTAGCACTATATATTCGAGATTTATTACATATGTAGCTCTTTAAATAACATGCAGATTTCAAAGACTAAGCACACATTTAATCATTTGCTTTAATTTGTTATTGACGTATTTGATAATTTACAACTTCCTTGTCTTAATTTAGCAACCCTTGACACCAAATATCTATGCTAAAAAGATGTATGTAATTGGGAATATTGTTTGCTTACTTAGGTGGTCAGTTGACGTCACTACGGACTGTAAAATCGCAATATATAACAAAGACATAACATAACTTAAAACAAAAAATAGTTGAAACATCTTACTAAAACCGGGGATGAATCCAAACGCTTGTTACGGAAGGAGAAGCAACTGCTTCACGCGCGTCATCCGTCGAGGAATGTATTTTTCAAATTCGAGAAATCAATTATATCCGATAACACTTATATATGAGTCTTATCAAACGAGAGAAGCGTACTCCATGTACACGTCAACCATCCCTCACTGTCGTTCTTTAGGTATAGGTCAAGAAAGACATTTACAATGATGCACTCTACTACAGTTCATTTCGATTGATGCGATAACTTAAGCGGCTAATTTTTGCATTAATCATGTTGTATAAAATTGCCTCTGAATCATCTGGTGTTTGCTGTAAAAAAAAAGACTGGATTTGATGTGCAAGGAGGGGGTCATAATCCTATTTATCGTTTCTTTACAGATTTGCCAAAACGATCAGCCAGATCATAATGGCTACCATAAATATTTTGAAGTGAAGACTTTATAACAATCATGACTTCTATTTTTTTTTTTTTTTTTTAGAAATTATCGATTTTACCTGGAAACTCGACACGGCTTTAAACTGTTACTTAAAACATTTTCATGACATAACATCATAACATCTGTACGTGTCTATTATTTACCTTTAGGTCTCCAATGCAACAAACATGTATAGAAATGCATGGAAATTCCGGTTGAACCAAGGCGTTACCCGTGCAAATTAAATCCAACGTAAATTTTTATTTTGAAACACAACTTACATTAGTTTTTCCACTTGTACATTATGACCCTTGTGCATATTATGCCCATGCAACTTTGTTCTTTAGTATATTCCGCTTCATAAACGTTTGCAGATAAAGGTATGTGAAATGTTTTCTGAGACTCGGTTTGTAACACACATGTAGTTGATTTTTTTAACAAATCAGATCAAGCGCGGTTTTAGAGGGGAACTGGGCTAGGGGGTCATCTTCCCTCCCTAGAATTTACTGAGGTTCTCCCATATACATTGTATGCATATGATCATTGTTCTCGAAAAGGAGAGCATCATTTACCAATGACCATATACATTTTCGGTATATATTTTAAACTCCATAAATCCATGGATATTTAACCTGTGCCATTCTACTTTGAGTTAAGAAAATGCCATTGTCCATCTTGCTTGTTTTGCAGTCCAAGTAATACTGACTTAAGGGGAACACATTAATAGTAAAAGTATTCAGGTGCTGAAAAGCACATGAAAAAACATGTTCATTTATTCTTTGATTGGGCTCCCTAAAGAATAAAAAAAACTGAGTGAATACTCATTATTACCTGTAGCAGTCCAATAAGTTAAACAATTGGGGGAGGGGGGGGGGGTCCCTAAAGGAAACATTGTATGACTGATCACCTGGAAAGTGTAATTCTGATAACAATAGGATAAATGTTTTAAGTAAGATATGCGCTACAAACTTTCTATCATGTGAAAATATTTTCACATAGTAGACAGTTTTCAGTTTATATTCAATACTAATTACCTTTCACTTTTCTATCATGTTTTATATCATATTCGTATTTGGAGAAGCCACAATCAATGAATAATGCCTGATTTGTGGTTAATATTATCTATCCAAGTAAACTATTATTAGTAAATTCAGAAACTCAGACAGTAGTAAGCCTGGAATCTATACTTGGATTTCATATAATCATACGACATCACCAGGACGCTTTGCTTAAAATATGACGTCGACATTACGTGTATAGTCAAACTTATTTTAGGAGACCGTCCAAATTCGGGCGATTAATACAGGAAAAATCATTTTGGACACCACTCTTCTAGGTCGCATAAGACAAGTTATCCTTTAATTTAGTGGATCGCAAAGGCAGGTTAGACTTAGTTTCGCCCTATGATTATCAATATTGCATCATCAGTAGACTATGGGTTAATCAAATTGTACTCTCAATAAAAAAATCATAACAGAAACTCTCTTCTTAGGGGCAAGCGGGAAGTTTCATCATCGATTATGTATACAATCGATTGAAATTATCGCAGAGTGACCTGTCAAGAATAGACTTGGCACATGAGAATAGAAACCTTCTATGTAAAAATTGGGTAAAAAGAAAATATGTTGCTATTTTACCCGAAAAGCGGAAATCAACAAGGTCGCGCTTCGGTGCAGAAATCGAGATGGGCAGTCAGTTGAGAATTTCCGAAGGCAAAGAAGACACAAATTGATAGAATACCGCTTAATAATGTAATCTGCTCATTGGTCATCATTTTAACATACTGAGTTAATTAGGATTAATTATATGTATATTATTTGTATGGATCCCATTTTTGGCCCAAAAAACTTTTTCCGCAAAAATTATGCGCCTGCTTTGATGAACATTTCGGCTTTTAAGCCGATGTTGCCCGCAACTAATTCCAAACGTGTTTGTTTAAGTTACATACTTAAAGCAATGAAACAAATTTGAAATATGACACGTTTATGTATAATGCTTCTGCAAGACTAGAAAATGTCAGTTACTTTCAAAGTAAAATTCTGGACTGGTATGCTATCAGTCGCAGTTGGTTTTTTTGTATCTCTCAATCCTGAAATACCAAAATGAGTAAAAATAAATTACATCAATTTTCTTTCTTCTCAATTTGGCTGATGATGTATTTGTTTACAAAGTGTATATAACCTAGATATAACACACAACGTATTTGATATGATACTGCCTTTAGTCCAACAATCCATGTATTGTTTTGCGTAACAGCGCTTACGTGACCAATATTGCTCGTTTAGAGTTTAGAGTTCGTTACGGTCTACTTTAACTCCACTGCAGACCTATGACATGACATTTGGTGTACAATGGTATGTATTATGTCCCTCGAGCTGGCGACCGTGTTCTCAGCATAAGTACATTTAAAAAAACGTTTGAATGCGTCATAGGTTGGTTAGGTTGTTAAAGCTTGTTGTTGTTTTTGTCTTTTAATTGCAAACGTCAACGTGTGCCGGTGAAGGATGAAAGATTTTACCATACTACGCACTTATGGTCGTAGAGCAGTGACGTTTCTTTAACGGCACAATACCTTAACACGGTGCCTCGGTTTGTACTGCCTCATCCGAAAGACAGGGCGGCAAACCATAGCTTGGCGCTGCGCGGATTCGAACACCGGACCCTTTGAATGTCGGCTGCGACTTATACAACTATAACCGATAACACAGGTAGTATTGCATTACATCTATCGGGCACATGTATTAATAGAAAGAAAAATACCTATGGCAACTAAGTAAATCAAAGGAAGGCTGAGGCCATTGTGATTACTTCTACACGTTTTAACTACAGTATGCACTGAATGTAAAAGGTATATTCGATGCATATTTGTAGTCACATAATTGGTTTTTAGATATGATGGAAACAAATTAAGAAACAATTTTTTAAATGAAAATATGGCCATGCCTACAAACAAAATAACCTACCAGTGTCACTTTCCTAGAAATTTACACAAGGTATAAAAATAACTGAAAAAAAGAAGTATTTTGCATTGAATGATTGATTTAGGCGATTCTTTTGTGGATGAAACCATAAACGCTCTACAGTACATGTATTACAAAAGAGTGGTTCATAGGGAGGATTCATTTTATCTTATAAATGCATATCATTACGTTCATTCTTTATCAGTGTAAAGAATATAAAAAGTTAATCTAGATATAATCGATATAAAATATTGTACCTGCAAAAACTTGAACGACAACTAAAAATAAGAATGTCAAATTATATATCAGATAAGTTCGTTTCTGTATAAAAACGACTGAGAGTCGTATAAAGACCCAGAACAGAAAGGACTTGGTCACAAAATATCTAGTATTCCTCACACATTACTTGTTTTATATTAATTTCCGTTGTTTACATTGTTTCATTTAACATTTATGTAACCAATGTAGCTCAGGCGCTTGCGTTATTCGATTGTTTGTTTCTAATAACGCCATGCCCTAAAATACCTAATCAATTGTCCAAGCGGAAAAATTTTCTTTGATTTCTTCAGTTTCATTCCCTTGATCATAAATTGTTATCAAGTCGGCGTTGTCAGTATCTATCTTTCTTTCTATCAATCGATCTATCGATCTATCTTTCTATCAATCTATCTATCTATCTGTCTGTCTTTGCGTCATTGCGTCTGTCCGTCCCCTGTCTGGTCCCATGTCTGTCTGTCTGTTTGACTTTAATTCATGAATCCCAGGCCAAAACATCTTGCCAATTACTTTATTAATATTGGTTACTGTCGTTGTTATTGTTGTTGTTGTTGTTGTATTGTTGTTTATCGTCCCGCTCAAGAATATTTCACTCATATGAAGACGTCACCGTGTGCCGGTGAAGGGCGACAAATTTTGCATATTGCCCACATATGGCTGTAGAGCAGGGAGGGTTCTTTAACTTGCCAACGACAGGTATGACACGGGTCATCGGTGTTTACTGTCTCATCCGAAAGACAGCGACGGTCATCCGCGGAGTGGCGCTATGCAGATTCGAACCCCGGACCCTCCGATTCGAAGTCGAACACGCTAACCACTCGGCCACGGAGACCCCCGATTAATGTTGGTAATTAAAATGAATTATATCACCGTTTGTTTGGAAAAAATACAATGGTTCATGGTTACGTCTGTAGTGCAAGAGAGATAACTCCTAGTGCACAATCAAACAAAGTATGCGTGTTCTTAAGTAATTTAATGTCAACGATGATAATGATATTGTTTCGGCAAGGCAAAAGTGCAGAGCTGTTAGAAAATCATCATCTTAGGTGCTCACTCTAAATAATCAAAGCAACGGGTTATCTGATTTTGTCCTTACCGAAGCAGGTCCTTAAAAAGAGCGGCGGAACGAATTCTCATTTAGTAAGTTAATTTCAGCATAACAAATTGAAAAGATAAAGTATGCCAACATTGCGACACTTTACTTTAAAAAGTCTAGAGTTGTTTGTAGAGTATCATAATTTTTTTAACTTTCCTTATCAAAAGTTCGAAGGAAATTTTGGGATATTCCGGAATTTAACATCGACATTGTCCGTACATAAATCCGGACTTCTCCGGATTGGTGACACATCCGGTAAACTTTTTTGTTAAAATCGGGGTAAATAGAAAATGATAAAAAAAATTGTGTTTAAAAATGTAATCTAGTGTGCGGATTTCTTTGATATTTTTTAATCGAAAAGATCACTAATAGTTTTAATTAAAATGCAGTTTTTCTCAGAATCTGGCATTCAGTCGGTATCGGATGAATTCCGGACACACTATCACGATGGTATAATAACTATTTATTGTCCTACAAGTAAAAATCCTAGATTTTGATCCCTAAAGGAAAAAAAATGACTCCCTAAAGGTAAGAACCTGTCGTACTGAGAAATAATGACTCCAAATATAAACATTCAATGCATGTTTCTTTCAATATCAATGTTATCAAGCACTTAACTTCCATACCGAATTACCTTATTCCTTGAGTTACATAAAAAAGATATCTAACACGTCATGTCATTGACGTGTAACTATTTTTATACTCATAACAAACATGCGACATGGCAACAACGGAATTTATAAATTAATTTAGTTCCTGGTATTTTCAAATCATTTAATCCTATTTTTATCCTCATGTAGGCCTGTTGAATAATCCATTTACTGTGAAAAGTAAGAAAATCCCAAACACACTAAACGCATTCTCATTAAAACGATAAAGGACTCATTTTGATAATTGAATACCCGATCGTTTGTGGTATAGCATTGTCGCGTAGTGCATTAGGGCGTAGCTCTTTTTAAGCCTATCACTTCTTGTATCAATAAATCGAAAATTAAGCTGAATGGGACAAACAAATAATGTTCTCAGTTGACATAAAATAGATCTTGATAACATGAATAACTTACCTTGTACACAATGGAATATTTCCACATATAACACAGCAATAATGATAACGTTAATCATCTCCATATCATGTTGTGTAAATCATAACAGAGAGTAATATTGTCGGGCTCGCGGTGATACATATATTTCACCTGTTTTAAAAAACAACAGTATTCCGATCTTATGTAACTCGAGGAGGGCAAGCAATCCGGTTAGAGTATATCAATGCACAATGTATATAAAATTATGAATTTGAATTCATTTTACTTCACTGTATATAATTCTTTGAGGAAGAAAATTAAAACAAAAAAGGAAATGAACATCTAATAAATAAATCAAGTTTCAGAAGCACCACCAATAGCAATTCTAAGTCAATTTAGAACCTCTCCATCCCGTCATATTTTCACCATGTTCGTCTGATTAAGAGTGATTATTTGTAAAGCATAATGCATTAACTTAATTTTAACTCCAAAAAGAAATATTCTTCTGAAAACACGCAAGTAAATTTATTTTAGATATTCCTCATTTTAAGTCGATGTTGCCCGTTACTTGTTTTGCTTGTTTTTAGTGACTTACCCCGACCAATTTATCAAATCAAACAAAAAAAAAACAAACTTGTATAATAAAAAAAATTAAAACAAATTGTTGAATTAAGTTTCGTGTAGAATATTTCATCAGGTCAGACAGATAAATTTAAAAGATAACATGTATTATTAGAAGGAAAATAAAAGATTTGAATTGATTTAATTGTGAATCTGTGCTACTATGAATGTTAGTCGTAATTGAATCCTTTTACCTTTAAAACATATCTTTGTTTGCCTAGTCTGTATTCAAATCAGAAAACTTTACATACTACTATTAGGATTGATGCATATCTATTTGGCAACATGCATCAATTCAAATATTGAAATGGACCTCTTTTGACAAACGTCAGTGACTGTTTTGAAAGTTAGTTCAAAGCATTGTATGCACGGTACTGGGTCAAAGGGGTCAAACAACCCAGTCATACATATTTACCAGTCAAAGTTTGTTTCCTCAAATATTCAAATAAATCGTTGTTACGTTATTGTTTAACGTCAAGAATAGTTCACTCATTATAGAGGTATCACCGTTTACCGGTGAAGGGCGACAAATTTTGCCTGTGCTCTGCACTGCTGGCCGAAGTGCAGATATGGTAATTTAACGTTTTGCCAATATTTGTCGTGCGATAGGAATACGCTCGCCATCACACTTATGGGCGTTAGAATTTTTTCAATTTTACCAGTACAAATAATCTTAAAAATAATCAGATAAAACAAAAACTGCATACAGGGAAATTTTTCGCCCCCTTTTATTCTTCGCCCCCTTAAGCCCGCTTAGTGAATTACGAACTGAGCGAATTCAAAATGGAAAATTCATTGAATAGAATAATGACTAGAAAAGGCGAATTTAAAAGAGGACGAAACTGTTAACAAGTACATTAAGGCGAAAACAACCCCTTTCTACAATTTAACGTCTTGGTATAAAATTATAGATAATATTTTGTATAAGTCTTAGTAACTTACCTCGCAAACATAGAAATATATTCGCACATAGCAAAATACACAGACTTCGCTGAACCAACTCCATGTCATAGTAGGGGCGTCTTCCACATCTTAAAAGGAAGTAACATAATCGCGCAACCGATTGTGAATACACAAAACTACAAAATATAACTGAGTACACGGTTGTTTATTTACAATGCATTACATCCGACGAACAGTGGCATTGATAGAAACATGTATATCTATATAAACCAGTGGTACCGATATAAATCAGAGGTAAACAAGGTATACTGTTCGTATGTATATACAGGTGTATGAATTGCGCACCTGTCATTTTTTTTTCTTATTTTCCTAAATCTCGTCGAATGTGACAAAACTAAAAGGTTTTAAGCTTTTATTTTTATTTTCAATGTTTAAACATTGATGTATGATGAATATGACCGTCGGTAATGAGAAGCGTTGTTGTCTTCTTTTAAGTCTGCTTTCAGGTGTCAGACTTTTCATAACAGGGATGATTCCTCACTCCTTTTCGAACCTTAAAATGTGATATTTCGCGAATTTAGATATTCGGGTATTTATTTTCATTTAAGATGTTATTGCGGGGCCTCCGTGGCCGAGTGGTTAGCCTGTTCGACTGCGAATCGGAAGACTTGGGTTCGAGCCGCGTAAGCGCCATTCCGCAGTAAACCGTCCCTGTCCTTCGGATGAGAAAGTAAAAGCCGAGGTCCCGTGTCACAGTAGGTGTAAGCACGTTTAAAAAAACCCTTCCTGCTCTACGGCCAACAGTGCCGAACATAGGCAAAATTTGTAGCCCTTCACCGGCACACGGTGACGTCTCCATATGAGTGAAACAAAACAAAAAAAAAATGTTATTGCGAGAACCAACAGCGGATATATTCAGCATTGGATCATTGATAAATACTTTTCAAGATCAGAGAAAGACAAGAATATAAAAGTGTAAATAAATGTTTGGTGATTCCATTGTCAATATAGATTCTGATGAATAATGCATGTACATAATTAAATCAATATTGTCATCATTGTGTGGTATGTTCTTATTTTTACAGGCGAGGAGGGGCCCCGTCTTTATTATCCACCATGTTCAACCAACAAAACGTTTCTTTCAATCTGAACAGTATACACCTGTTAAATTTTTCCCTACATTTTGATTTTCTAAACCAATATTCATAATGCATCATCTACATTCAATACCCAACCAATGGCATATGAAAATAAATTTTTAAACATATGATTGAAGGGTTTTACCCCAAACAGTTTGATTTGCATCTTATGTCATAGTCTCTATTTATTTTCTCATCAAATAAAAAGACCAATAAGGAGAAATACATCGGAAAGAATTTGTCTAGTTTTGTCAGTAAGTAAATGAACAAACAACAAAAACTACAGAACGACACAAAACAAGGTCCTGAATGAGTGTTCATTTCATATAAAAAATGTGTATCAATGCGTGTCGTTCCTAAACAGTGTGTAAAACTTCAGAGAGTATATCTAGATTGTTATCGATATATAATAATGTACTTTCTGTGACGAAAATAAAGATCCTAATATAAAGCCGTATTCCTTGTGTATTTATATCAGCATCGAAATAATTGGTATGGCAAAACGCCTTGCTCTCGGTATACAAATATGTTCTGTGTCAAAAAGCTTGTTTAAAGAATAATTAATCATTTAGATTAACAAGACGGCATCGACTTTTGTGTTATAGGACCCCCCTTTTCTAGTAAAGACACTAAACTCGGAGATTTACACAACCACCTATACATATACAAATATAGTGCATTGGAAGGTCAATAATCGTAATACTTGTCAGTAATTGTGCCATCTTTCACATGATGTTGCATACCGCTTATTAGACTGTTCTGTACACAGTAATTTTGACAACTTTTTACTTCGAGTATCCGATCAAGATATGGGGCTCAAGACGGATGTGACCGGTCGACGGGGGATGTTTGCTTCTCCTAGGCACATGATCTCACCTATGGTGTATCCAGTGGTCATTGTTTGCGCAATTCTTTATATTTGTCTTCCTTAAAGGAGTTTTCAGATCGTCAATGTCATTACTTTAACTTTCCATCAGCAATTTTCATATCACAGTACTTCAGTTTATATCTTGTTTAGTTTATCATAAAATTACTTATTTTGAATGATTGCTTAGAAAAAAAAATGAATCACTTTTAAAGGTATTTGGTAGTGTGGCATCTCTGTCGGACCCTGTAGGATTAGTGGGACGGTGCTGAGATTGTATGAGTCACTCGATTCCCATGAATGTTAGTCACTTGATAGCTTGTGATAGTTATGGGAGTTGAGGTCCCGTGTCTTTTTCCGAGCTTGATGTTTTCAAGAAACTGGACTTGCGTTACAAATAACGTCAGCTTTGGTATGTCTTCCTAAAGAATCTTTCACCCATTAACGATGTATGAATGTTCACCCGCTAATGAATATTGGAAGTAGAGCTCACACAACTACATTTAAGATATTTTACACGTGAAAAAATCTTAGACATATTACTTACGTTACATCAGAATTAGAAAAAAAAATTGACAGCAACCACAACATTGAATTGCAACATGCAAAAGACCGTATTAACATTTATATAATAAATGTAGCAATAGCATTAAAAGCTCACTCTGGAATTGTTGGCTGTGTACTAGAATGATAAAAAATAATCATACAAGCAGATATCTTTTCGACAAGTGCAAGTCACGTGACCAATGTGTCCTGCATATATTGAAGTAAGTTCTAAATAGCGGTATTCTTCACAAAAAAGGGTATTAAGAAATAGACTATAACTGACTTCAAATCTTTAAGGCCCTTGTCAGCATTACATTCACATTTAACTGTGAAATGACTTTTAAAGTCTTGCTTCAAGAAAACGAAATTTCTTACGAAAGGTAAGCATTTTTAAGACACTTACAATTCGGCAGAAAGGTCAGTTTTGATACAGCAAGCACACTCAATACCATTGCTCTCAACAGATTACACAGAAATCTGACTTGTTGATGGGTCATGAAGGTACTGAAACAAACACGTTTTGTTTGATATCGAAAGCAGTATTTATTTTGTAGCAAAAAATAGATAAGCAGTCTTGAATTATATAAATATCAAATTTGTACTTAAATGAATCAATGTTATTAAACAAATACATTTAACATCAAATTGCAGCAAACTGTAATAGCTTATGTTTCTTTATGCATTTTTGTCCATTTTGAGAGATCAAAACAATATCTTTCGGGATTCGTTTCCGTATCGACAAACGTTATGGAAATTCGATATCTTATACATGTTTTATTAAACAAGGTAGGAAACATTACTTCACGGTAAAGGAAATCTAAAATACATTCTCATACAATCACGACCACGTATGTCTAACCGTTTCCCAAAATATTCACACACGAAAGTGAATACTGGGGGAAACCGTAACTTAACACAGTCAAAACATACACAAACATTATGTACCATCTTATAAACTGATAACAAGACTTGCTTTATGCCTTAAAATGTGTTACAATTTATGACCAAATTACAAAAAGTGCTCAGGAGGGACACAATTGTAATGACTATACCATGGGTAATTATAAATGCATTTTTGTGACCGATTAATAACACGTATAACGATACTACTTTGTATTTGATAAAATTAAAATAAACATTAACTAGAATAAAAGAAAACTTAATTATTTTTAGTTACGGTATTCATAAAAAGCTGAATTCTGTTACCCCTATTGACCTATTAAAATATTTCGATGATAGACATTATGCAATAACGGAAAAGGGGATTTCTACAAACGGGCTTTGAAAATGATAAATTAAGAGAAAATGTAGTAATGATATTTCAATCTTGAGTAGTAAAAGAAATGGACAGAGAATTGAATAGGGATCAATGGTCGTTTTAATCCAACCTATGAATGAAATGATAAAATCAAATGTCTATAGCTATATATGATTACACGTATGGAAGGCATTGCTTACACGAAAACAATGAGATAGGTATATTCAACGTACTTAAGGTATGGAATCCCCATCGTCTCTTATAGATAAGACATTCAAAAAGTATGTTGAAGCCAACGATTGTTAGACTTTAATTTGTCCTTTGTACATAACATTTGTATCATTTTCTCTCTCATGTTTCTCTTTCAGTCAATGTGGGGCCCGTAAAATGATTTTGGGACTCCATTGAATTAAAGCAAAATTAGGAAACAATTGAACTTTTCTTACAAGGCTTTGATTATATCAAAATAATCTGAAAAAAAAACAATATCTCAAATCTAGATTTGTCCGTTGTGGACGAAATCAGTCCAAAATGAGGCCTTCCTGGCCTTCGAATGACGCAAGGACGTTAAAGACTGCCCACCGACCATAAGCGCCGAACATAGGGCTTACTCACGGACCTTTACCGGCAGACACTGAAGTATTCGTATAAACGAGACTTCTTTGAGAGGAATGTCAACTAATTCAGGACAAATATTTAAAGATAACAAAATGTATGAAAATACAAAAAGATGCGACGGCCAAGTAATACATTAAGCATGCCACAATATAATATTTGAATACAGTTTAAGTCTAAACAAAAAAAATTCAAATATTTACAAGTTAATGAAACGAGTTTTAAGTAATAAACTATCCGGATGAGATGTGAAAACATTGATGATCATACAATGATAAGTTTACCGTAAAAGCAAGATTGATAGTTTTACGTGAATAATATTTACGCCGTGTAGTAAACAATAAACGTATAAAAAATACTGACACACCTATAGGTCACCCATCACGCATACACTGAGGCTAAACTACGGCGAAGCACTGGAATATGTATCAGCTATTGTATTTCCAATTCAGCAAAGCATTGTCCTGTACTTTGATCAACATATATTTAAATTTATTTTAAGCGTAAGGAAACTAAAAATGACAAGGTTGCTGTAGCAAAATTCTGTAATTTAACCTGTATTAGCCACTCAATGAATTAAAGAAAAACGCTATGTCTTATATCTTTTTGTCCTATGTGACTTAAATGAGTGGTTCCCAAAAACTGTTTTTCTGGTATAAATCATATGAATTAAGAGACCACCTGTCATATGTGACCATCTTGGCTTCTTCCCGTGGACAGTCTCTCTCAAAACAGGCTTGACTACCTGATTTTTACAGTAGTGATCTTTGAATTTGTACGATCAATATCGTAAACGCTGTATCAGTACATTGGATAATTTTGATGTAATGTAGTTTGAAAACTGAACTGCAAAATGTTTCGTCCTATTGTCTTTGGATTGTCTTTTGGAACTATTGTCTGGCATGTTGTTGTACTTTTCCATCATTAGATTATGCTATGGAAATCAATGTGTTTTGAAACAGTTGTTGTTTTATTTACCCCCACCGGACGTTGAATTGTGAAGAATATTTGCTGTACTGTAAAAAAAATGTACTGTTGTACTTTACGTATTATTGTTTCACAACATCAGCTGGAGTGTAGAGTTGTAATTACTGTTGTAATTGTATTACTGTTGCAGTTTTATTTCTCTCCCTCTGTTCCCTTAACATCATCTGCTGTAGTGTTGAGTTGTAATTTATGTATTATGGCTGCTGTTTTATATCCCTCCCTCTGCTCCCTTCACATCATCTGCAGTAGAGGACGTAGGCGGCTCTTCAAATTCGATCATAGCATATCCTGTCCTTTCCTCCCCACGAATTACTGGCTTTCCAGTTTGAGGTGGCTGATCAAACTTTACATCGACATACAGTAGTCCATCTTGGTTCTAAAATATGTATCATAAAGATAATTTAATCAGCTCATTGTACTGTCAAAGAAAGACGAAAGCTGTACATCGTAATATATAATATGTTCCGCGCATATTTAGAGGAAAATTCAATCGGGAAAAAATTAAAATGCTGAGAAATTAATACATGTAAGTATGTTAAGAAAATCATTGGTAAATCATCTTAGCTCGGCAAAAATAATCTGAAAAAAAACAGACAACTGTCAGAATGGGGCTAGGTTGTATTCATCTGCACTAAAAGCAGACGTTGCATTTATGTCGATGAGAAGTATTGTGGCTATAGACAAAGTGACGGGTGGACATAGGGAAAGGGCTGAAGATTCATTCAATTTTCCATGGTGAGGTGTCATCAGGGTCTCCTTGTTCGTGAGGATCAGGGTTCAAATGCACGTTGCAGATTCTATAAATGTCCTTCTGGTGATTAAAAAATCCGTGGACCCAAGTCATAGTAGATGTAGGCAATTAAAAAAGAACCCATTGCTCAGCGGCAGCGCCGGGCATATCCTGGATTTATATCCCATCTGACCCGCTTATGGGGACGTCTCCATATAGTTGAAAGTTGCTATATTAAGACTTTTAACACGCAAAGCAATCCAAAAGGGATGATACTTACTCTATATCCACGTGGTTCATTTCCCTTGGTTTCTTGCTTCTCTGCAGGGTCATTAAACTGTGTTTCTTTCTCCTTAAACCCACCAACATTCTCATATACGTCTCCTACAATTAAACGATCCATTAAATGATGTGGTGTTTAATTATCGTGATATCACGGTACAATCAAAATCTGAACAGATAACATACCAAAACTCAATAAATAGCAAAAGCAACACCACAAACGATATAGTCTAACCTGCCTTAGCGATTCTCTGAATTGAAAGACTACCCGAATAATTTTACCTTCATGTATAAGACATTTATGATTTTGATATAAGACATTTATTATTCATTTGTGGTTTAAAATCGAAAATTGTGTAATAGACTGACTGCAAGTAAAACAAGTGAGGCTGTACCTTCTATTTTGCCTTTGGCTTTTTGCTGCTTCTGCTTTCCTGGAAATGCAATTATATAATCAACATAAACGTATCTTTGCATGAGAACACATTGTATAAAAGGCGCCTTAAATTGTTTCTTTCCACTTAATATTGGTCTTCCCAAGCTCTTTTAAGGGTAGAATTTTATCAAGGATGAAGTCATATAATTTGATCGGGGGAACGTACATTTAAAATATTGATGTCATTGTAGTTATATCCCAAAAGGTATGACCACGATGGAGTTTGCGCAAATACAATAAATATCAAAGTCAGGGCAAGAAGGCCGGGTTACGTCGAGTGCATTGTTGCCAAAATACAATCTTGATACAAGAATGTTTTAATATCAGCCTTTCAGCCAATCAGAATTCAATTTTTTTGTATTATTACATTAAAATCTCAGCCTTAAGTAAATTCTTAAGTTTTATAGTGCCCAGCTCAGAAATTTTCCTCAGACAATCGTACGATGGGGCCCTTAACATTCTTTCACGGTTTGTAAGAAATGTATATTATATATTTTAAATGCCAAATAATAAGCCCCAACATTCTACCTTTATCGCCCGTCTTGTTTGGCTTGTTCACTTCAGCATAAATAGGTGGGGGATCCTCACCCCTTTTAGCTAGACTTTTCTTCTTTGGTTTCAACGGTCCTGTTAAGTATAAAAATGTGATTTGAAAATTCTTAATTACAAATTGCTCTCACGGAAATAGTTATTTTCAAAATGATAATCAAATACTCTACCTTTTCCTTTC
>JACSZP010049555.1:1097-21137 GCA_016161895.1 Pinna nobilis | reverse complement strand
CCGCAAGGTTTCAGGAAAGCGGAAACCATATTTTTCATCCAGTGTTAGTCAGAGATATTCAAGTGGTGCCTGTAAAAACCAGACATGTATGCGTTACACAAATGTGTTGACGACTTATGGCAGGGAATACAATTTTACTTAAAACGTTGGGTTCTTATTTAATTTGCTTCAAGTAAAATTAAACATATTTGATATTAAGTGAATGCAAATGAGTATGTATCATAAGAGACTATATGGTTATTTTTCTAAAAATATATATCTTATTGTATCCAAACTTTAAATTACAAACAAACTTTGCAGTGCCTCGATAAAACCCAATCTTTCCTTAATTCGAAGAAAAATATTGACTGCTGTTAAGGAGAAATTCTATGCGTATAGTGCTTCTTCATATGCCAAAATGGATTAACCAGACGTGGATTCTGAAAACGCCTAAAGAATTTTTCGTAAATTTAAAATCAGAAAACTATTCCAATATCAAATTTCAAAACGCACCACTTTTAAACACGATTATTTCTACCTTTTCTACGTCTATTTAAGACAAAATTTGTCGGCATAAATTACAGTTGTCTCTTCAACAATAATGATTAACGAAAATATTAATATCTGGCGTTAAGTCACTGAAACAATTACTTTGTAAAACATTACTGCGATTCTACGCAAAAATACTAAGGTTGATATTAAACAGATGTTAGAGTGTCTCATAGGCGGCATTTTCGTGATATTTGGTGATCATGTATTCCAATAGTCTATTGGAATTCCCCTCGGGACAAAGTGTGCCCCAATAAAAGCTAACTTATTCTTACATAATTACGAAGCAGAATTTATTCAAAAGCTTTTACGAGAAAAACTCACCTTAACTCGACATAAAGCTATATGTATTCACAACGGATTATCTATTTATAAGAGTGATTTCCGTTGATTTGTTGAATTGATAAATCGAGATAAAATACTCTAACGAGGCCTCAACATTTGCTTCCAACTTTATACCCCCCGGGCCCAAAATGGCCCTGTCCCGGGCAAACAAGTTTCGAATTGTGCAACGTATTAAAATCTTCTTCTCTGAAAGCACCAGGCTAAATCTGGGGTATCCGTGGCCAAGTGGTTAGCGTGTTCGACTGCGAATCAAAGGGTCCTTCTTCGAGCCGCGTAGCGCCACTCTGTGGTTAACCGTCCCTGCCTTTTCGATAAGTTAAAACGTGTCGGCTGTTGTCAGGATAAAGAACCCTCCCTGCTATACGGCCAGCAGTGCCGAGCAAAGGCAAATTTTGTAGCCCTTCACAGCCACACGGCGACTTCCCCATATGGGTGAAATATTCTTGAGTGGGACTTTAAACAACAATACCATACCATACCAGGCCAAATCTGCTGATTTCTATAATACAGCATCATTATGGGTGTAGATTCAAGTTTGTTCAAGAGAAAGCCCTTGGGTTTTTGACCCCGCCCTGGGGTTAAAAATTTTCCATAGGGTTACTATCGGATTTCACATTTTAGCATTCTTCTCAGAAACCAGTGGGGCTATTTCAACCAAATTTATCGGGTATTAACATTTAGTGATACAGACTCAAGTTTGTTCAAGCCATTCCCCTGGGTCAAAATATGGTCCAGCCCTTAGAACAAAGATGGCCCTGGGATAACTTTTAGCAAAGATTCAAAATTTAAACTTTAAAAAATCTTCTCTGAAAGTACAAGGCCAAATATGCTTATTTCAGGAATTTAGCATCCTTTGGGGTGTAGATTCAAGTTTGTTGAAGAGAAGGCCCTGGGATAATTTTTAGCCCCGCCCAGGGGTTAAACATTTCCCATAGGACTACTATAGAATTTCACACTTTAGGCTTCTTCTCAGAAACCAGTGGACCAATATCAACCACATTTTTCAGGGATCAACATTGGATGATACAGACTCACGTTTGTTCAAACCACCCCCCTGGGTCCAAAATATGGCCTTACCCTAGGACCAAACATATCCATAGGGTTACTGTAGTTTCTCACATTTCAGGCTTCTTCTCAGGAACCAGTGGGCCAATTCATTACTCATGTGACCGTAAAGGACCCTTACCCTGTTTGTGGTTGATTGGGGCATGAACGCTTTCATTTATAGAAAAAATTGTGAAGCACTAATTTTTTTCAAAGTTTTTTCTACTTGTTGAAGCAATAAGTGCTTCTCAAAGAATGTTTCTATGAATGCTTGCGTTTATACCAAAAGGGATGAGGTAAAAGACACCAAGGGGCATTCCAAATTCAATAGGTCAACGACAGACAAAACCGTGGCCAAAACAAAAAGGAGACAAACTCCAAACAGAAAAACATCAATAAACTTATAATAAAAAATTAACACGAGCCCCACTCAACTGGGGATGAGTTAAGGTGCCTCGGGTGGGTATGCAACTCCTGCTCCGTGTGCGGCACCTGGGAAAGTGGGGCGGGATGTTGTATGCGACAGGGTAACACGCCCCTCAACATGTTTTACAGATTTACCATAAAGGTCAACCAGATCATGGTGGTTGAGCATCAAGCTTTTGGAGAGATGACTTCAATCAAACCATTAGGAACCCTTTGTTAAGTAGCTGCTTTGTCAGCAACAACCCTCTATTTAGGTAATTCTAATAGCAAACACATTCGACTACCAAAATAAAAAAGCAAAACAATACTTTTATATACATATTTTCTCATAATTCATATATCTTCAGTCCGTTTGGACCCCATTAGTCAAAAGTTAGATTTTGGCTCCCTTGGTCGAGTGGTTTACGTGAATCGAAAGGTCTGGGTTCGAATCCGCGCAGCGCAACTCCGCAGTTGGCTGTCCTTGTATTTCGGCTGAGACAGTAAAAACTCAGGTCCCGTGTCACAGTAGGTTTTGGCACGTTTAAGAATCCTCCCCGCTCTACGGCCATAGGTGCCAAGGATAGGCAAAATGTGTCACTGGCACACGATGACGTCTCCTTATGAGTGAAATATTCTTCAGCGGTACGTTAAGCAACAATTCAACATCATTAGACATATTTGCTTTTCGGAGGAGGGGCTCGTATGTATTAATAGGTAATCAGTTATCCGATAAGACAGATACTGAAAGAATGTAGATTGACTACTAGATTTACTAATTATTCTCCACACCATTAACGAAAAACTATTTGAAAAAATCTGAATTACCTGAAAAATGATCCTCGGTTGTTGGCTTCGTAGATGTTTTGCATAGCCCCGGTATGAAGAGAAAGTAGTACTGTGACGTAGCCAGCTGATGAAAAAATTGGGGGGAAAAAATCCGGGGCCTATACGCCCTGACTGAGTCAATGTCAACGGTATTTTTTTCTTGTAATACATTTTTACGCTCGTGTGAGAACAAACAAACATAGCTGATATTTTTTTCATTCGTTCGTTTTTAAAATGTTAGCGACTTATATTGAAAACAAAACAATAGTTATAAACTATAGTCGGTATGTAAACATTATCATATGACATGATATCTATTGTCAATAATTCAGTGGCATACACGATACCTAAATGCTTGCAGACTACTTACATTACATCTTTTGTATTTTTCTAGCCTCAAGAAAAGACCCGTCTACATGTAAAAATGGAACAAAATTGGAAAGAAATTTCTAAAGAAGACATGATCAAATATGAAGACTTAGTAAATGTTCAAGATGAGGTAAGTAATATCGTTCTTTATAATACCTTATGTAAGCTTTCACCAGAGCTGAAATAACATAAAAAGTGAGCTTAATACCTCAGTTTAACTTGTTCTTGAATTTACATTTTCACGAGATATGCAAATAGGATAAGGTGGTAGAATTGCTTGCAGTAAATTGTAATATCTTGATTTGTTCAACTCGAATGAAAAAAAAATTGTGAATAATCGGTTCAACTCGTTTAATCCCTAAACTATCTTGCAATAAGAGCTTACATTAATTCATTGCCCGAGAACTATTGAATTCACTTCAGCTTCCCATGACAAACAGGTGTCCACTGACATATACTAAGGGTTAAAGGTCAGTGTTATTCTCAAAACTGGACACAAAAGCTGACTTGCTCTCATCTTTTAGTATTGGAATTATTATTCATACTTCACACAAATCTAAAAGCTTGCATATTTGTTATATACACCAATGTTGTATACACGATAACTCTTGTACCTGTGAACTCTGACCCCGACCATTGTGAACTCTGACTTTGACTACTCATTAATGTATTGCGTAATCTAATTTTTCTCGTAATTAAGTTGTTCTAGTAAAATGGCGGAAATGTGTAACCAGGTATTTGATATACAGCATGTAACGAACCTAAATACACAACATATCTGGCGACGAGGATGCTATAAAGTTGCTGTCAATATTTCGGACTGTAACACATAAAACAATGGCAATAGTGAGCATAGGTAAGATTGGGCAATTCGACGACAGTATGGAAACCTGGGAGTCATACACAGAACGTCTGGACCAATACTTTATTGCAAATGGCGTCGGAGACGACACAAAGGTCCCCGTACTCCTATGTCTTATAGGTCCAAAGATATACGACCTCCTAAAAATTCTACTTGCTCCAGAAAAGCCGACGACTAAAGGTTATGGTGATTTGATTACACTTCTCGATGAAAATTTAAATCCAAAGCCCTCCGAAATATCTGAAAGGTATTTTCACGATTTCACAAACGTGGCCAGCGCACAGGTGAAAGTGTTATGATATTTATAGCAGAACTAAGGAAACTCTCCGTTCACTGTTATTTTGGGGATACTTTAGACAACACATTAAGGGATCGGTTCGTCTGTGGGTTAAACAGGGAAAATATACAACGTCGCTTACTGGCCGAATCTGAGCTAACCCTTGACGGTGCGATTAAAACCGCAGTCGCGTGGAAACGGCACAAAGTGATGCAGTCGAGCGGCAGGGTACTCGTGTTAAGGACAACACAGTACACAAACTTGGAAGAATTTTCAGAGACGCACATCAAACGGACACAAATCTACACATAGCCATGAAAACAAAAACAAAACTTATTCAAAAAAGAAATGTTATAGGTGTGATGGAAATCATGAACCCAGTACCTGTGTATTTATTGACATAGTTTGTCGTTTTTGTTGGTGTAACACAGTGAATGGGCCTCGCATATTGTTCCAGTTGTGAAGAAAACAAGCAAAGTGAGATTTTATGGTGACTATTAAGTCACTATAAACCCAGTGATGAAGGTTGAACAGTACCCTCTACCGCGTATCGAAGACATATTCGCATCACTTGCTGGAGGTGAAAAATTCACTAAAATAGACTTGACCCAGGCCTATTTACAGATGGAAGTGGACAGCGATTCGAAAGAAAAACTCACTATTAACACACACAAAGGATTGTTTTGCTACAACCGTCTACCCTTTGGTGTCGCGTCAGCCCCAGCATTGTGGCAACGGGCAATGGATCAAGTACTTAACGGTATTCCGTCTACTCAGTGCATACTGGACGATATGATAATAAGCGGTCGCACAGATGAAGAACACTTACACAATTTGCGTTTTGTTTTGCAACGATTACAAGAGTACGGCCTCCGTGCTAATCTAGACAAGTGCGAATTCTTCAAACAAAAAGTCACCTATTGTGGACATGACATTGATGCGGAAGGACTACATAAGGCACCTGAAAAAGTAGAAGCCGTGTTAATTGCGCCAAAACTTAAAAAACATTCAATAACTGCGCTCATTTTTATGTCTTGTGAATTATTACCGACGTTTCTTGCCAAACTTGTCAACAGTTGAGGGTGTTTTGAGTGATCTACTTAAATCTGATAATTCGTGGATTTGGACGCCTGCTTGTGAAAAAGCTTTCAATAAAGAACTTGTGACTTCTGAACAATTGTTGTGTCATTACGATCCGAAACTTCCGTTGAAGTAAGCATGCGACGCGTCTTGGCAGCGTGTTGTCACACGTATTTGAGGATGGAACTGACCGCCCGATAGCATTCGCGTCAAGAACTCTCACAAAAGCCGAAAAAGGATATTCCCAGATTGACAAGGAAGCGTTAGGAATATATTGGGGAGTCAAGAAATTCAATGCGTATTTGTACGGACGTCATTTTACGCTTGTTACCGACCATAAACCCTTGGTGAGCATTTTACACCCCTATAAATCTCTACCTGAAATGACAGCCGCCCGGTTGCAACGCTATGCTATTTTTCTATCGGAACACTCATATGACATTGAGTACAAAAGTACACATTTGCATGGCAATGCAGATGCACTTTCCAGGCTACCGATAGCATCAGAGACTGAAGAAAGTGATCAAGTTTCACTATTCTACAACACTCAGTTTGACAACTTGCCAATCACATGTAATCAAGTTCACCGCGAGACTTCGAAAGACCCAGTTCTATCGTCAGTATTTGACCTACTTATGTCAGGTTACAAACAATCATTGGATGATCCAGTGTATACACCGTTTAAGAACCGTTGGAATGAACTTTCTGTACACCAAGGCTGCATTGTGTGGGGAAACCGTGTAGTCTTACCGAGTGCTCTACGTGACAAAGTTCTTACGGAATTTCATGAAGGCCGTATCGGTATGGTCAAAATGAAATCGTTGGCCAGGTCGTACGTGTGGTGGTCTAACATCGATAAAGACATCGAGGACATGTGTAGTTCGTGTGTTGGATGTCAACAAGTTAGTCATGCTCTGAAAACTGCACCTGGTCACCCATTGGAGTGACCGATGGCACCATGGCACCATATACACGCGGACTTTGCGGGACCATTTATGAACTCTATGTTCCTTATTGTTGTTGACTCGCACTCTAAATGGCCCGAGGTATTTCCTATGACTTCAACAACATCCACACGTACAATCGATTTGCTGCGAGAACTATTCGCGCGTCATTGAATTCCCCAACAAATGGTATCGGACAACGGACCTCAGTTTACATCCGAGGAATTCAAAGTATTCAACGTAATGGAATTAAGCACATAACGTCTTCGCCATACCATCCGCGCACAAACGGCCAAGCAGAACGTTTCGTTCAAACTTTCAAAGACGCTATGAAAAACGCAAAGGGAGATAATCGCTCATTATCACACAAACTCAGTATTTTTCTGTGTCGCTTTCGTAACACACCACATGCGTTAACGAGTGAAACGCCAGCAGAGCTCTTTAGCGGAAGGAATCTACGGACTAGTTTGGACATTCTGAAACCGGACCTTAAAAATAGCGTTAAAAAAAACAAAACCTCATGACAAAGTCGTAACACATTGGAGACATTGTTCGTGAATTTAAGGATGGACAAAATGTTATGGTTCGCGTTCGCTCCGCAACGTCATTGGATTCCAGGGACAATAACGGTTAAGACTGATCATCTATCATATAAAGTTGACGTAGGTAATGGAGTATTGTGGCGTCGACATGTGGGCCAAATTAAACAATCTTTAGTGAAACCAGCATCTGTTGAAATTGAAAACACTAATTTGCCTTTGTTTGAAAGTGAAATTCCGCAAATTAAAATTTCTGGAAAACGCGTGGAGCCGAAAGCTTATGAACCAGAGACTGAAATTGTGCAAAA
The DNA here is from genome assembly GCA_016161895.1 of Pinna nobilis. NCBI lineage: Eukaryota > Metazoa > Mollusca > Bivalvia > Pterioida > Pinnidae > Pinna > Pinna nobilis. The sequence continues at coordinate 13,608 of JACSZP010049555.1, read as the reverse complement.
TGATCAGTGTAGAAACCAATACTGAAACAAACAGACGTTATCCATTACGTAAAAGACAAGCACCAAAGAAACTCGATTTAAATATACATTTAGTTCTGAATAGTTTTACATAGTTCCGTTACTTTTGAAATATAATTCAGAATTTAAAAAAAAAGTTAATTTCATTTAGACATTCTTTATTTTAGACATTCTTTAATTAAGAGGAGGAATGTTATATACACCAATGCTGTATAAGCGATAACACGAGTACCTGTGAACTATGACCAAGACCATTGTGAACTCTGACCTTGACTGCTCATTAGGTGTATTACGTAATCATGTGTACTCTGACCATGACTGCTCATTAGTTGTATTACGTAATTTCGTGTTTTCCCGTAATAAAGTTCTAGTAAAATGGCTGAGTTGTGTTACCGCTTGGTTGATGCACAACGTGTAACGAACCCAAATGCACAACAAGTATAGGAAATATTTTTGATGATACACACAGACTGACATGAGCCGAAAGTGTGTGAACCAGAATCTGACAAAATTGCGCAAAATGATCGGTGTGTGGAAATCAATACTGAAACAAACAGACGTTATCCGTTACGTTAAAGACAAGCACTAAAGAAACTCAATTTGTTATTTGAAATTTAATTCATAATTTCTTAAAAGTTTGATATAGTTTTCTTTATTTTTGAACTATAATTTAGAATTTAACAAAACGTTAATTTCATTATGAACAGTGTCTATCTCAGACAAATGAGAGGGAGAAATATTATATACACCAATTTTGTATTTATTAACACGTGTACCTGTGAAAACTGACCCCGAACATTGTGAACACTGACTTTGACAGCTCATTAATGTATTGCGTAATCTCGTGTTTTCTCGTAATGAAGTTGTTCTAGTAAAATGGCTGAAATGTGTTACAACGTGCTTGATATACAGCATGTAACAAACCAAAATACAAAAACATACTGGTAGGCACTAACCTTCATTCGAGGTCAACAGTCGAGGAATTAAACTATTAATTTGTCAATATGTCCTTGAAGCATTTGAAAATCGATATCACGAGAGTAAAAACTTTGTGTTTCGTTTTCCAGATTATTTTACTACAGAAAAGTAGTGAACTTCCTTAATAAACCTCTGTAAATCTGGACCAGGCCACCTTAAAAATGTATATAGTGGATTATGATAGAGCGAATACGAGTACAAAATATGTTACGTTTTTAAGTAAGCCCCAATCCTACGTCTCTTAATATATATTGTACAATATATCCTATCATTTACCGAAGTATTTTGCTAATGACCATGCTAAATTATTTCTAATGAAGCTAATTGTACCATTTTAAGTGGATAAACATAACTTTTTCCAGTTAACCTTCTTCAAGCCAACTTTTTAATTATTCGTTTTTTTTTGAAAAGTTTGAAATTCAACATATCTCATTTTGATAATTTCTTCCTCAAGTATTCATGGAGAAAGGTGGAATCTGCATATAAAAATAGTTCTTTAGATTAGTTTTGCTAATCGTACTATATTTTAGTTATCACCAGAACTCCAATGGTTTACTGGAGTCGACACTGTAGAGACAAAAGCAACTGTAAAACATTGTGTACTTTTTGCCGTCGTATTAGACATAATGAACCTCAAGAATGAAATATCTATTTAAGTAATAGTTTTCAAGTAGCTTACTATTTAGATTTAAAAACCGGAAGCTTCCTTACTGGCATTTAGAACTTGGGAAGATTTTCTATTTAATATGTTTAAAACATTTAATCCTTTTGGTTTGGCAACTCCAGGAATTTCATGGCTAAAACCAAGATCTTTTATCATGTCACGAATGTCATGATATCTAAAGAACGACAATATTGTGTTTTAAACCCGGATATGTAAAACCTTAATATTCAGAAAACAGCAACCTTAACTCACCGTGTACGGTAATTATGCAGTGAAGATTTTTAAGTCGCCGAGAGCTTATGTGGAAAAGAACCTCGGTTTTTACTATCTGAACAAAAGGACAATGAAAACAAGAAGCCCAGTAGGCCTAAACAATCACCTGAGCAAACATAGTTATACATACAACATGGAAAAGAGGAGCCCTGATAAATTGTGTGTGTCTTTATTCAAACCTGATCAGTAGACAGTAGATTATTATAGTAGATTCTGCCAAATAAAATTTGAAAAACGGCCTATATTTGGTCAGATTTCTTCTAGCATTTATAATTGCACTATGACCTTGACCCTATGAACATGATCATAAAAATCATTGCTCCCTTCTATTATGCAACAGTTACCATTTACGGAAAAAGCCCATGATTCTGCGATTTTCATCTTTGAAAATTTCAAATTGCTTGTTGACCTTGACGTCATTACACTGAAAGATTCCTTGATCGCAGTACTCATCAGTGTCTACATATTATAACAGTAATCATAAAAAACTTTTTGGCTTTCGCTTTCCAGCGACATTTAAAAAGCTCCCTAGTTGTCAGTTATGGGTGGATTTGATTTTCTTTCACAATCCTAGTAGATATTGACATAAAAATTAAGTAGATAAAATTTGAAAAAATATTAAAAACTCTCAATTAATAAATTCTAATTAAAATTTTTAAACGTATACTTTAATCAGTCTAGTCCGAGGTATGACATAATACTTATAAGACAAGTTACACTTAATGAACGAAACAGATAAAGAAGCAAAATGTTTACTAAATATATACTAAAAAATAGCACCAGTTGTTTAGGGCTTATTTTTTCATAGTTATCTTATGATAAAAAGGTGGCTTCAGACGCAAATCTTAACCAATACAGCCCATCGGGAGTGTACTGAAAACAAATGAAAAATAAGTTTTTTTTCGAATAAACTTTAATTTATTTATTGAGTAGGATAATTAAAAATCATTTTAATGAAGGGTGGGAGAGCTTCAATATCTCAGGGCTCAACAGGGCACAGTATAAGAGGACAACACTGTACAGTCGAGCCGCGTTTATCTGAATGGTAGTAATTCTGATGCTTCACCTTCTGGAGGAAATCTAACATTGAAAATTTCAAATGGTATTAGTCATTATAGTATAGAAAGTAATATTTTCTAATTGAAACTAAATTCAACGCGTTAACGTATAAAGAAAGACGTGAGTAGAAGGACATTTATAAAATTTACTTGGTTATAATAACATTTGCTGCAATTCTAAGCAAATATTTATACAAACGATACACTCAATTTGACCAGTTAATACATAAATGCAGTTACTGTATGTAACGTCAACAATCCTTATGTAAATGTATATATTAATTTCCAGAGTGGACGGACTCCCCTTCACATCGCCTTGAAGACGGATCTTTATTTTAATAGATGGGACAAAAGGGGTGTACTGGAATGGCTAATTAGAAAAACTGATTGTGATATTCAGGACAATGTGAGCATACATTTTACTTTATTATATGATATGCAAATGCAATGCAAAGTCAGAAAATGAAACTATGTTAAGGAATTAGTGCTTTATCTAAAAGTGTAAAAAAAGATCAGTTGAAATATTGCTAACTTACGACTAAGATTTTTTGTGAAAAGGGTCAGTGCACTCTCGACCTTACGATCAGAATCCGTTCACGCTGAGCACTGGGACACGGTGGCGTCCTCTTGATATTAAGACGAAGTCTGCTGATAATATGACGTCATACGGCGTTGATGTATTAAACATATTGAAAATATAAGTATCAATTAAGAATAATAGTTTATGAACAGACTGTTCATAACTTAATTCCAACAACGATTATGCTGAAGATTTATGTGTGTGGTTCATTCAGGGTTTGAATACGAAGAATGGAGTTCAAAGTTAATTGATATAGTAATTAATAGTGTGTTGATTTCGTAAACCCCATGGAAAAGGTAACTTTTTGGACGAAATGAAATGATGATAATGTACATTTGATGGAAATGTGTTACAAAATCTGTATTATGAAAATTTAATTGTCTTTGTCTGACGTTAACAGAACGTCTTACTCGATCGTATTATTTCTCCCAGAAAAAGAATCAACACGACATTTCTATCCCCTGTCACACTATTCTCAGAATAGTGGCACACGAAATTTTGAGCATGTAAAAGTCATGGGCTAAAAGAAAATCTTTGAAAAACGTGTTGATGTTGTATACCTTTGTAATTAGATTTTGGAAGCAACTGATTGCGCTTGGAATACTGCATCTTGGCTCATTATGCATAAACGTATCTTACTTCAGTTGTCTGAATGAAATATTGTTGAAAGAGAATATGTATAAGAAAAATCGTTAGACGAATTGTGATAGTTCGAATGCAAGTATCTGTATGACTAGTGATAGCAACATATTCAAATAATCTGTATTAGATGTCCAATATGGTTTACTGGAGTCGACACTGTGGAGAAAAAAGCAATTGTAAAACATTTGGTCACTGTAGATTCGTACATGTCATATCACTCCCTCAAAGATAGTGAGTACAGATTGTGTACTATTGCCCTGGTATTAGACATAATGAACCTCAAGAAAGAAATATTTACTTAAGTGATAGTTTTCAAGTAGCTTGAATCTCTGGTCTCGTCTCTAATTTAATCTGAAACGGTTTGAGTTTCAAATTGGTATCGAACATTGCCCATCCTGTCTGGGAAAATCCGGATATGTAAAACCTCAATATTCAGATAACAGCAACAGCATTTACGGTTATTATGCAGTGAAGATTCTTTAGTCGCTGAGAGATTCTGTGGCAAGGAACCTCGGTTTTTACCATCTCAGTACAAGGACAAGGAAAAAAACATGCCTTGTGGGCCTAATCAATCACTCGGGCAGACATAATTATTAATAGAAAATATAAATAAGGAGCCCTGATAAATGTTGTGTGCCTCTATTCAAACGTGATCAGTAGACAGTAGATCATCATAGTAGATTCTGCCAAATAAAATTTGAAAAACGGCCAATATTTGGTCAGATTTCTTCTAGAATTTATAATTGCACTATGACCTTGACTTTTGACCCCAATGAACATATTTGTAAAAATCATTGCCCAGTTCTATTATCCAACAGTAACCATTTACAAAAAAACCATGATTATGCGATTTTCATCTTTGAAAATTTCAAACTGCTTGTTTACCTTGACCTTTGACCTCATTACTCTGAAAGATTCCTTGATCGCAGTACTCATAATTGTCTACAATTATGAAACAGTAATCATAAAAAATCCATGTTTATAACATATTTGACATTTAATGTTAATTTGAATTTTCAAAATGATCTGTAAAAGTTTCACCTTTGACTCACTAGCCTTAAAGACTCATAGATTACTCATTACTGCCTACACTTCTCTGAAAAAATTAAATCGTTTCTGAAATTATTCATTCAATAAACAAATTCCGTAAAACAATACCCAGTTACATCTAAAAAGCTCTCAAGTGGTACATTAATTGGCGGATTTGATTTTCTATCACAATCTTAGTAGGTATTGACAATAAAATTAAGTAGATTAAATCTGAAAAAAATATTAAAACGATCAAACTTTTTATACGTATACCGTAATCAGTCTAGTCCGATGCATGACATAATACTTATCAGACTAGTCACACTGCAATGACTGAACCAGATGAAGTAACCAAATGTTTACTTAAAGTAGCACCGGTTATTTTGGGTTTATTTTTTCCATATTTTATTTTCGAAAAAGAGTGGCTTCAAACGCTAATCTTAACCGATACAGCCCGTCGTTGGTTTAGTAAAACCGAATGAAAAATAAGTTTTCCTTTCGAATAAACTTTAATTTATTTATTGAGTAGGAAAATTCAAATCATTTTTAATGAAGGGTGGGTGAGCTTCAATACATTAGTGTTCAACAGGACACAGTATAAGTGGACACCACTGTACAGTCGAGTCGCATTTATTTTTCATCTGAACGGTAGTAATTCTGATGCTTCACCTTCTGGAGGAAATTTAACATTGCAAATTTTCAAATGGTATTGGATATACAATTTGTATGTTTCAGACGTCCGGACGCTTTATTTATACGGATCTTTTTATTTTATGTAATCTTTTTTGGATTTCGGATTTTTCCCCGGCATCTCTCAGTATTTAGTGACCTGGATAAGAATTCACCCAGATATTTCTCGTCACATACATCTGTGTCCTGACCAATTGTGTACAAGGAACTCAACATAAAAATATTCCAAACTTCGGCAAATGTAGCTGAAATATAATTAAATATCCGACGCAAAAATAATCTAGATGACATAAGCCCAGGAGTCCACTGTAGTGGCAAACACATCATATAGCTGTGTGATATTTTTATTATTATCCCTGCCCGGCAAAATGACCTACCCCATACAACTCCAGAGCCTTGACCTCTGCAACATAATAATTTAATTCTGCGTTTAATCCTTTTATAACCTAGAATACTAGTCTAGACAGTAATGTTATTTAATTGAAACTAAATTCAACATGTTAACATTTATATATGTAATGAATATGTACATTTCAAAGGAAGACGTTTGTGGAAGGGCATTTATAAAATTTGCTTGGTTATACTAACATTTGCTGCAATTCTAAGCAAATTGCTTAAGCAAATAACTCACGATACGATCGAGTTGACCAATTAATACCCAAATGCAATTGTTTTGTTTCAATCTTTGCTACATTTGATCTAGTTGTCGATTTGAGATTATTTAAAAAAAAAAAAGATTTACTTTATGTGACGGCAACATTCCTTATGAACATTTCTGTCTTTCTTTCTCGAGTGGAAGGACTTCCTTACACATATTTTTATTACTTTACACTTTCAGGAAGGCAAGACACCCTTACATATTGCAGCTGGAAATAGATATATACACCCGGCATTGATACGTGATTTTAGAGGACGCACATATGTGGATAGAAAAGATAATGTAAGTTTCCAGGAGCTATTTTGTTTTGCGGTTTCACTTTTCAACGTTTTATAGGGCATTGCCATTTCCTTTAGAATATCTTGTAATACACATCTATCAATATTCCTGTTTGTTAACATTGTTTTCACAAAATATGACCTGGTTCTGAGAATCATCATACTGCTGATTTCTGTTTCCGTATCATCCTTTCTTTATCTCATCCCTATCTATAAAACACAGCTGGGCTTATTTTCCTATCGTTATACTGCCGGAATATATGACCAATGACATTATCTACATACATATTATATTATCCTTATTCCTGCTACGTGAAAATATTTGGCTTTCTATCTTTATCCTGCGAATCTGCGGTATTTTTCACAAAGAATCTTACGATTAAAATCACTCGTAGTCGTAAGTGTATTAAAATTTATTATTGTTTATTTCACAAATTCTACATCACTCAGACACGGTGTCGGCTTCTTGATATTAAGACAAAGTCTGCTGATAATATGACGTCATACGGGGTTGATGTATTAAACGTATTGAAAATATGAATATCAATTAAGAATAATACTTTATGAACAGACTGTTTTAAAATTCATTCCAACAAAGAATATACTGACGATGTTTGTGTTCAGTTCATTCGGCAAGAGGGTATTTAGAGCTTGAATACGAAGAATGGAGTTCGAAGTTAATTGATAGAGTAATTAATAGTGTGCTGATTCCGTAAGCACCATGAAAAATGTAACTTTTTGGATGAAATTAAATGATGATAATGTACATGTGATGGAAATGTGTTACAAAGTTTGTATAATGAAAGTTTAATTGCCTTTGTCTGACGTTAACAGAACGTGCTACTATATCGTAAATAACACAGAAAAAGAATCAACACGACATTTATATCCCCTGTCACACTATTCTCAGAATGGTGGCACATGAATTAAGATTTTGATTATGTTAATGTTATGGGCTACAAAAAAATCTTGGGAAAACGTGTTGCAAAGGTTTGATGTATACATGACTACTTCCGGCGCGGGAGAAAAAGCAGTCAAACAAAAATCGTACATCTTTCCACAGTCGGTAGGAGAAGAAGCACTACAAGTGTATAACAACTTTCAATTTGAAGAAGGTAAGGAGTTCGATTTAGAAACTATCTTATCGAAGTTTGAAAACCTCTGTACTCCTAAGAAAAACACATATTCTTCACCAGAGTTAAAAAATCTGCTGACTTATCTATTCGCTTGTACGAGATTGTATAATATGTTGGGTACCTGACAATACACTACGTGAAAGATTACTTAGGGTAGAGGACCTAACCATCGATAAAGTTTTAACCACATGTAGAGCTGACAAGACTGACAAAAGTGATAAAAAACAGTACAAGAAAAATATACATGAGGTAAATGAGGAAAAAGAATTTTTAGTTGATACATTAGATGCAGATGAGAATAAACCATAGTAATGGCGTATTACACTTAAAACTAGCGGCAGTCATGTCAACTACAAGCTTGATACGGGTAGTCAAGTTAATATACTACTGGAGCAGCAGTACAGGAGTTTGGGTAAGGAGCCAAAAACTTCACAAAACCAACATTAAGGTTACATCAAACAATTAACATAACATTCCAGTGTTAGGTGCTTGTGAACGTGAAGTAGAGCATGGTCAGAAAACTACTAAAGTATACTTTGTTATTATGCTATCAACAGAGATGTACAAGGTCCAGATTCTATTGAAAACATTATTGAGCAAATTATTATTTGTTCGAGGGCCTAGGATGCCTACAGGATGATCAAAAGTTAACTGTTGATAAATCGGTTCCGTCAGTTGTAAGTGTCTGTCGCAAAATTCCAGTTGCAATGCATAAGAAACTGCAGCGTGAACTGAAACGCATGAAGGACATTTCAGTTATTTGTAAGGAAACTGAGCATACCAAGTAGGTGAGTCTTATTGTCATTGTTCCAAAACAAGATGGAATTATTAGAGTTTACTTAGATCCAATGAAACTGAACAAGGCGATGAAACGTGAGCATTACAAACTTCCAAGCCGTCATGAGGTCTATTCAAAATTCAAGGATGCTAGATGTTCTAGCAAATTAGATGCACGTTCAGGTTTTTGGCAAATGAAGTTAGACCATGATTCGTCAAAGCTAGCATGTTTTAATACACCAATCAGAAGATACCGATTCTTGAGGTTGCCATTTGGTATGTCATCAGCTACCGATATATATCACAGAACTATTCACATGATTTTCGAGCACGTTTCTTGATGTACAACTATGATGGATGATATAATTGTGTGGGGATCTAGGAACATCTATCAAGGAACACAATCAGCGGCTACCAGAAGTATTTGCTGCGTCACACAAAGCGAACCTGAAATTAAACCGGGACAAATGTGTATTTGGAGTATCAGAACTTACTTTTGTGAGAGACACTATATCAGTGGATGGTGTCAAACTAAATATAGCTAAGATGAAGACTATTCGCAATTTCGCACAACCTAAACATAAGAAGGATGTACAACGCATGGTCAATTAACAAGCAAGATATGTACCAGACTTATCGTCGAAAACTCAAGTCTTACGTAATCTCACAGAGGAAAATAATGAATTTTGTTCCTGTGAAATTGAACAACAAGCATTTGATGAACTAAAAATTCTACTCGAAAGTACAAAAGTACTGAAATGTCATGATCCATCCCATGAGATCAAAATATCATCGGACGCGTCAAGTCTTTGACTAGGTGGAGTAATACTCCAAAAATATGATGAGAACTGGATGCCAGTAGCGTATGCGTCTAGAGTAATGCCAGACACCGAGACCAGATATGCCCAAATCGAAAAGGAATGCTAGCGATTGCCTGTGAACTTTCACACCAGTATATATTCGGTCAATCAATAAGAGTTGAGACTAATCATAAGCCGTTGGTCAGTATATTTCAGAAGTTACTTAACGACTGTCCGTTAAGACTAAAAAGGTTAATGCTCAGAATGCAGAAATATGAGCTACATATGAATTACACTCCGGGTAAATTTATGCATACTGCAGATGCTTTGTTAAGAGGCACTGATTATAGTTAGTCAAATAAGATTATTAGTTCTGCACAAACCGAGAAACTTTAAGTGCATATAGATGCAATTCTACAAAGTCTTCCAATATCTGACCAACAGATGAAAATTATCGCTGAGGAAACACAGCGAGATCTGCAACTGAAATTAATAGCTAAAGTAATATGTGAAGGGTTTTCGGAAACACGTGCTGAATGTCCATCCCTGATCAGAGCATATTGGAATATTCGAAGTGACCTAAGTTTATTAGATGGACTGATATTGAAAAACCATCGCATTCTTATTCCTTCTTCGCTTCGCAAAGAAATGCTACAAAAAGTGCATACAGTCCACATAGGAATAGTCAAGTGTCAAGAGAGAACGAAACAAGCTATATTTTGGCCAGGAATGAATGGTCAAATTGTCGAAATGGTAAATGCATGTCCAACGTGTATTAAACATCATCCGAGACAAGCGTCAAAACCATTGAATCCTCATCGGATATCCAACTATCCATGGAGAAAATAGGAGTTGATTCGTGTGTATATGTAAATAATGGTGTGAATTATCTAGTCATGTGCGATTATTATTCGAATTATCCAGAAGTGAATGAACAATTTGTACCATTTGATCAGAACATGTATAATCATGATAATGATAACACCTGTAAGTTTAGTAATGTTCAAGCATAACGTCAGGTTTTAATCAATCACTCGTATGATTTAAACTCAGATGAACATGAAAGAATTGTAGGTAACGGTAATCCATCCAACAATATTGTTATGCCTAATTTATCTGAAACTACTAGGTCAGTTAGAGCAATTGTAAAACCAAAAAGGATAATTGAAGAGATCTGAAATTGATGACATTTATTGAGAGTGATGTCGAGAAGTTGTATCTTTAATTTGTCTACATTATTTGGAAATGTACATGTGTGAACAAGTAATCACAGATATTTGATTCATTACAATTTGATGAAATACAGTGTTGTAGATGTACATGATACAGTTACCAAAGACTGAATAGTAAATTTGAAATTTACATACTTATGTTTTACATTGTACAATATCATTAACATAATTGATCTGTGTCATTATAAATCAAAGAACAGTTAAAGACAGTCACAGTGAACATAAAGTGAACATATACTATATACATCAATATCTGAGAAATCCATGCAATAAATCAGTATTACAGCAATCTTGTAGTCGTTAGCTGCTTGTACAGGACCATGTGCTCAGAAGGCACATAAGCAGGCAAAAACCTACAAAATAAAATATGACACTTCCGCTATCCACATTTGAAGAGAAAATTTCGAACCGTTTAAATTGAGCAGTTAAATATGATGCCGCGTTGAACAGAACATGATAACAGTGTCCAATACTCCTGAGAAATATTAAGGCTCTCTTGACAAACTGAAATTTATATACTGTTCTGTTGTTTAATTATACGTTGCACAAGAATGGTTGACATGTGTGTATTAAATTATACTTTCAGGAAGGCAAGACACCCTTACATATTGCAGCTGGAAATAAATATATTAACAAATTCTTGATAAGGGAATTTTTTGGGCACACAGATGTGGATGAAAGCGATAATGTAAGTTTCCGGTAGCTACTTTGTTTTGCGGATTTACTTTTATACGATAGAAATGTGGGGCAATCTAAGAAGTATTACCAGTTCGTTAGGAATGTTTTATTACATTCATATCAAAATTCCGGGGTTTGTTGATTTCACATTGTGTGATCTGAATCTTTGGATCACATGACTGTGATTTTCTGTTACCTTATCACCCACCCTTTAACTTGTAGAAAACAAAGCTAGGCCAACAGACAATCGTAGCGCCGCGCGGATCCGAACTCACCTCACGATCAAAATGCGAACACGTAGGCCTCTTGATATTAATACAATGTATGTTGATATTGTGACGTCACACGGCGTTGGTTTATTCTAATTGGAAGCTTCAGTTTCTCCGGGTCGAGGAGTATTTTCAATAACATAAAAACTTTTATGCATTTCACCGACCTATTCTCGGTATCTGATCGTAGTACATTGACTTGTCGTAATTAGAATAGGAGATTTCCAAATCCTATAGTCAGGCGGAGCCGTATATATTTAAATTATGTCATATGCATATGTATTAAATAATTTACATGTATTTTGAAATCGGCTTCGACTTTTTATCTGTAATGCAACATAAAACAAGACTGTTAAGTATTTGTTTCATATTAACGCTTGTTTTCATGTATTTATTGTACAACCTTTTTTACAAAAGTGTTTCACACAAGTGACATTTAATTTCATGAAGAGTGCTCACTCTTACATTGACATTGCATGTTATATCAACATTTTCCTTAGGATGGCAGGACACCATTACATATTGCAGTGGTAAAATCCAACTTTACTGCATTTGACTCTCTGCTGGAACACAAGGCCAACATGAATGCAGTAGACAAGGTAATACTGATATTATTATTATTAGTGCTGCTATGTGCCCTATGGTGATACTAACTCCAGATTAAAAATAAATCAAATTACTCGTTTAACTCAACTCTCAATCATGTAATTGTGTTCTTCCACTGCTTTATGACGAGAGAGAGAGAGAGAGA
>JACSZP010049523.1:1049-18857 GCA_016161895.1 Pinna nobilis | reverse complement strand
TGATTTAACGTGCGGCGTGACTACTTAAAGCCCTTGCCACACGCAATTCTTGTGATGGTCTTGATGTGTATGAAGTTCGATGAATCTATCATGCACGGTTTAAGAGTTATGCTCCGGACAAGAAAAGTTAACGGACAGATGGACGGACGGACGGACAGACAACGCCATACCATAATACGTCCCGTTATTCGACGGGCGTATAAAAATAGGTCAACCAGTCTACCAGAATGGCATGATGTGACATGAAAATACATGTACCCAGGGGCAGGGGCAGATAGACTGGTTGGTTGTATTGTTGTTCATTATTATTGCTCAAGAACCTTTCACTCGTAAAGAGTTGCCATCAATGCTAGTGAGGGCGACAAATTTGGCCTGTGCTAGGCACTAATGGCAAATGGTGTTTCTTTTACCCATTCTCCCCTAAAGACATTTGGATTTACCTAAATCATTGATTTAAGAAAGAGTCCATTATTTTAAAGGAAAGAGGAGTTACAATAACATGTAGTGTTGAATCTAGAACTGAAAAGGGCACACAATTTCATATTCAAAAGGGCACTTATAAAGCGTGAAAATTGGTTTTTGGGGCACCTGCACAATAATATGTGCTTATATATCCTTCACATACTCTTTTAAAATACTTTTCATCGAATGATAATAGTACACCTTTTGCTAAGGAAACAGAAAGATTTAATAATTTTGTTCGGTCTGTAAGTTCTAGAATAGAGGTCATAGTTTTGGTAAAGGAAAGGGCATGGCACTGGCAAAAAAGGGCAAGGTGTTTCAGAAAAAGGGAATGGCGCAGCGCCATGCTAGTTGTTCTAGATTCAACACTAAACATGCCAACACCTACCGTGACACAGGATCTCGGTTTTTACTGTCTCATTAAAAGAGCCAGCCATCTATGTAACATAAATCTGAACCTTAACCTCTATCAGAAAGCTAACATGCTACATGTAACCACAGAATAAAGATGGCTCTCGAGAGGAAGAGGAATACTGCACTTTAAGGATAGGACCTGCTTCGGCTTGCTGGTTAGGGAATGAGGTGTGTCTATGAAACTGTTATGCCCCTGTGCAACATTCAACAGAAATTGTATCTATTACGCACAATCTTTTATTATCAAACTTATAAATTTGGCCTGTGCTTATCACTCAGAGCCACTGAGCAGGGAGGGTTCTTTAACATGTTTACACCTACTGTGACACAGCTGTATGTCCTCACTTTTTACTGTCTCATTAAAGGACATGGAAAGCCAGCTACCTTTGCAGCAGTTTGTAGACACTTTTTACTGTCTCATCCAAAGGACAGGGAAAGCCAGTTTGCAGCATGGATGCAAACCTTTGACCTCACAATCAGAAGGCAAACACACTAACAATGGAGCCAAAGCAGGCCTCACCTACATGTGTATTGGCAGAAGAAGCATGCCCCTGTCCATTACTTTGGCTTTCTGGTTAGGGAACAAATTGTGTTTGTGATGCTCCTGTATGGTATCCAACAGCAATGGTATCTATGTGTATATTTAATATTTTCAATATTAAACTCATAATGTTATTGGTCAATAGCTAAAAGCTTTATACAGGCTAACCTGCCTTAGCAACCCAGTGAATTAAAAGATTACCTGCCTCATGTAACCTATCTGTATGTTTCCCAATGTTGTTTCTTCCTACGTAAATCACATGAATTAAGAGACCACCTGTCATATAGACCATAAGTTCATCTTCCCTTAAACAGACTTTTAAAAGAGGCTAGATTGTAGGCTATTTGTGTTTCATCTTCCCTTAAACAGACTTTTAAAAGAGGCTAGATTGTAGGCTATTTGTGTTTTGAACTGACCACTGATGCAAGTTAAGATTATGCAAAGAAGAAATTCTGGCATGCCCCCCCCCCCTCTCTAAACAATGTCCTGAAATCTCACTCATCACAGGACAAAGCCCAAACATACGGTAAATATGGCTGTCTCTTTGTAGACATGACCTTATCTAGCACTTTGACAATGACTGACATCAAATTAGGCATGCATACAATAGCTAACTATAAAATCCTTATATTAAATGACTCAAAGGGCATTGAACTTTTTTGTATTTTGGTCTTGTTTTTTTTTTTTTTTTACATAATGGAACACAATTTAATCTTACATTGTACAGGGCAAACAAAAATTATAAAAGTGAAGCAAAAACAAAAAATGAAATGAATTTCAAAATGGACTTTCAAAATCCATAAATTAAAGGAAAAAAAATCAAATAACTGTATATAGGGGTCAGTATGTACAGTGGAGTTTGTCTTCAACGAAGTCAAAGCGGATTGACTTTTGACTTCTTTATAGGCATCCTTCGTTTTAAGGATCAGAATTTACTACATAAACAGATGTATAGTAAATTTTTTCAAGGATGTTATTCCTCTTCGTTATAACACTTATTCATTATCGACCAACTCTACTGTACATGAAACCATTTAGTCTCTCGTTCAGCCAATATTCACAATCATGAGAGAAATTTATAAAATTCAAAGGCCTAATATATTACTAGGTAAAACACCTGAACACGCAGGATATACTGTCCCTCAACTAATTTTATAAAATAAAGAATTTCACCAGGACAAGCAGTACATGTACACAAACATGAAAATTTCATTAATTCAAGACTCAATAAAAAACATGTACACGTAGAAATGACTGCAGACAAACGGACTTAATCCTTTCCCGTAAAAACATTTAAACTCCACTTGTGCCTGTCTTGCTTGTAAGCGAGAGGTGTTTACACAAGACAATTAAATGCAACACGGAAGCACCATGGAACTTTTACGTCAATTCATAGCGAGGAGGCATGCAGTAATTAATGTTGCTCTCAGAATACTAATCCGAGGACAACATGTTGAATTCGCATTGTTATGAATTCAATGGCCATTTTCTAAAATATTTCCACCTCGCTAAGTACAACACAAATGAAAATAGAATTACTTGCCACAATTTGGTAAGGTTATATTGCATGAACATATTGTATTTTACTCAAGTAATCACAAAAAAGAAACAAATTATCTTACCTAAACTAGCACTGAGGCTGGTAAATAAGTTTGAGGCCGTCATGGCCATGGCTTAGTGATTAGCGTGGTCGACTTCAAATCATGAGGTCCAGGGTCTGACCCAAAGCCACGCTGCAGTTGGCTCTCCCTGTCTTTTGGATGGACAGTAAACAGCCAAGGTCCCTTGTCACAGTAGGTGCTGGCATGTTAAAGAAACCACCCTGTTGTATGGCTATGCAGTGCATAGGCAAAATTTGTCACCCATCACCGGCACACGATGACACATCAGTATAAGTGAAAGATTCTTGAGTGAGATGTTGAACAATAATACAAACAATTAAATTTGAGCATTGTTATTGTTGTTTAATGTTCCACTAAAGAATCTTTCACTCAAAAAGGAATGGTGATGTCACCATGCAAACACATGTACTGAAGAAAGGCTGCAAATTATGGTCAATGCTCTCCACTTAGGGGTCCATTTTGGGTCATTTTGCAACAAGGTCCTACAACCTACAGTAATGCGGGAAAACCTGGCCACCCCGTCGAGGCCCAAACCATCAACCTCCCTATCTAAAGATTAGCATTATACCATATGGAACCAGAACAGCTCTCCACATAGAATTACATTACTACTGATACATACATGTACCGGGTACAGGTAGCTATACCAGTACAGAAACATGCTTTGTTTATTTTTTGTTTTATGTTCCACACGTTCAAGCAAATGGTGGTAAGGGCCTAGTCAGATTTTATCGGCAGAGAGAGAACCCTGTTACAAATGTCCCCAGAAAGAGAACACTGGCCTTCAGCAAGTCAGACTGGTAAACACTCTCTGATAATCAACTTCAAGCAAGGCTCGAACCCGAGCTGACGAGAGATGAGGGACTAAATATAGTACATGTAAATGGATTTAAGTGGAATGTTCTAACCATTCAGCCACAGAGGCCCTAAATGTACATGTAAAATAAATAAAGTTGTTTGTAAACTTTGTCACTAAACGACCCAGTTTGCATGTGCAATTGTTTATACATTTTGGGGGATTAACTTACAAATGTTATTTGAAAAATTAATGTCATTGGGAAAAAACATCTGATACTTTATAGGATTTTGTGTAAAAAAAAAAGAAACTAGTGCAAAAATTTTTTTAAGTGTACACCCAAATTTTGCTTACCGGGTTTTCAGTTTCCACTGAATGGATTTTATATTCATGCACACCAGGAATTTAAATTTAAGCTCATGAACAACGAAAAATATCAGATTTATTTGGCCTCAGTTTACAGTATTAACTAAGTGATATTAAGTTCATGTATAAACATACTTGGGTATAAAAAATCATACAAAAATAAAATTGTTAAAAGTCTCAATGATGTTGCACATATAGTCAAACCTGTTTTAAGAGACCATCCAAGGGACGGAGGATAAAAGGGTCACTGTTATGACAGGTGATCTCTTAATTAGGGTGATTTATATAGGAAAAACCATTTGGGGAACCACTCATTTAGGTCACATTAGACAGGTTTTCTGTTAATTCAGTGGGCCGCTAAGGTAGGTTAGACTGTAGACAGCGAATCCTCAAAAAGATATCATGTAGAGAATACAATATCCATGTACATGAGAAATCTGTAAACTTGTGGTGTTTGTTGTTGTATTGTGTTTTATGCCACTTTCTTTATGATTTCTCAGTTGTATTTAAGTGATGCTGGTGTCTGAAATTTTGACCACCATTTATTTTAAGGGGTCTGCATGGTGACCTCAAATATTTATCAATTCTTGACACAAAAAACCAAGACAGAGGCTAGAACTTTCTTTGTTCTTGTCGGCATCCTGCTAAAGAACCCTACACTTATATGGTGATGGCATTAAAAGCTAGTGAAGGGCTTCAAATCTGGCCAATGATGCCCCCAGATAAGAAGAAGTAGGAATACAACAGCATTAGCCATATGTAGGTCAAAGTCATGAAAAATTATGGTACCAACAGAAAAGTCTTGTCACAAAGAATACACATGTGAAATATGAAGGCCCTACACTTACAAATCAGAAGTTATGGCCAATGTTAAAGTTTTTCAAAAGTAGGTCAAAGTCCAAGGTCAAGGTCATGAGGTTAAATATTATGGTACCAACAGAAATGTCTTGTCACAAAGAATACACATGAGAAATATAAAAGCTCTAATACTTGTCATACAGAGGTTATGGCTGTTGTTAATTTATTTGGGGGGGGGGGGACAGACAGACAGACCAAAAGCTGTATGGCCCCAAAACTGGTTTCTGGGGGTATAACCAGCCATTCCTCCACTGAGATTTGAATTTTGTGTAAAGGCAAGTGTTCTACCATGTTGACATGCTTATCTCTCATTGATTGTTTTATTTTTGTTTTATTGCAGTTTTATGCTCCATATACATTTACTTACTTGCCGATATGCATATATACCTGTAATGTTCATGTAAGCTGACACAAACTCCACTTTTTAAAGAATTTTATTCCATGCAGTAAGGGACCTACATATAGAGCATGCACAGCAAACCACCTGTCCATATTCTGTCGTATGAAAACCAAATGAGATCTCAATTAAGTCAAATCCAATCCAAAATTACTCAAATTTAAGAGACGTGTGTTTCACAAATCTAAAATTAGTCTCTACAGAGTCACAATCATGTATGCTTGGTCTCTAAAAAGACAGTCCAGTCAATAAATGAAAGCCCTTGTATATGTAGTGTACCCACTGACATTATGTTTCTACTTTCCTTAAACCTCCAAGCAAACGACCTGTATAATGAAAGTGATCTGTTAAAATCAATTTTACTGTAACAGATTCTCCTTTGTTTTGTTTTTTATCCAGATAAATGTGTGACAAAACATACCATGTGATGCTTAAAAAAATATACTGCAACAGATTGCATTTTTTTAAACAAAAATGTATGAAGCATTCAATGTCTTACTGCACTTTATATTGTTTGCTACACAGGTAATGGTACACTAGAACCTGAACTGTCGTGGTAAGTGTGTTCGTAATCTGCATTATGGTTCAGTCCTGTCTTCCAGATGAGATGAGGTTCATACCTGCCAACCCTCCCGTTTTGTGCGGGAGACTCCCGCACAAACGACGAAATTCCGGAAATCTCCCGCATTCCAATCCGCTCTCGCGCGGGAGTATACAATCTCCCGCATTCAGACATTGATGGAAACAGTGGTGAAATACAATAAGATCAGACGTAAATTGTTCGTCGGGATATAAATCTTGCGAACTAAATCTTACAGATCGACTTACGCTACAGGAAAACGAAGAAAAGACTTAAAAGAAACCAGGGCGAAAGGCAAACGAAGCCTAAACATTCGTGGAGCTCTTTGGTGGCACACGGTAGAAAAAGACGGATGTACTAAATACCGCAAGAATCAGGATGTAGTGAAACTGCACATAGTCTTACACTTTGGCAGTGTAGAAACTTTTTTTTCAAAAATTTGAAAGTAAGTGAATTTACAGCTAGATATTGCACACAAAATTATTTCTGTTCCAACAGGATATTTATGCACTTCTTCAGAAGTTAGCTTTAGCATATGTTGCTCATCAAAACCGTACCGGTGGTGAAGCAGTTAGGCCAAACAAAGGAATTTAGTTAGGGATATAGCAAATGATATTTTATGAGTTTATTTCTAGTGATTAGATTTTATAACAACAGACAGAAACAAAATTTTAAAAATATTTCTATTTATACTCCTATCCTCAACTGTTTGACATTCATGACCAGTAATGCTATTAGTAAATGAATTTTCTCTACTGTATGCTAAAACAAAAGACAAACTGAGCACAGGTCATAACTAATAAAATGATACAATTTTCTCACTTATTTTTGCAAAACAAAATCAGGATATACAGGTAGCATGCTATAGGCTAATTATTGCTCTGACTTGAATGAAGGTTGTATGAATCATAACAAATAATTGAAGAAATAAAGAATAAGTAACTTCATGAAGCTTTTGTTGGTGTTTTGAAATGTATAGTCTAAGGTTAAGAGTTTATGTTATAATATTAAGGCTGAAAATGTCGTTCGCGTAGAATTATTAAGGCTAAAAATGTTGTTCGCGCAAAATCTCCCCCTCAGCTATCCCAGCTGAGGGGGAGATCTCCCTCTTTGAAGGTTTTAGAGGTTGGCAGGTATGGAGGTTCCGTGTCACAGTATGTGTTGGCACATTAAAGAACCCTCACTGCTTAATGGCCATTAGTACCAAGGCCACGTAAAAGAACCCTCATCGCTCAATGGCCATTACTACAGAGGCTAAATTCATAGACCTTCACTGGCACAAGGAGATGTCTCAAAATAAGCAAAAGATTCTTGAGAGAGTGAGACATTATTTAGCCAACCAACCCTAGAGCCATGTTAAAAGACCACCTTGCTAAGAAGACCATAAATATTCATTTCCATTATCCAAAGCTACTCAAAAAGAACTTTAGCTAGACACCTAACACATCAAAACAGTGATGTTTATTTTTATGTGATTTAATAAAGGGCATGACTACCTTAACCCAATGCCACACCTCCCAGTTCGGCAGGGCAACCAGAACTCTTGTGAAGGCAAGAGAATGCACATTGCCTTCTAATGACTAAAGTTTCATCAACTTTAAGTAGGACTAATTTATGTAAATGCATGATATCAAGGTCAATCACATGCAACTCTTGATGCTTTATATAAATTTAAGTATCCCCATTATGTACTTCTTACATGACAAGGTTTTACTATAGGTAAATGGTATTTATTTACTTATGCAACACCTAGATTTTTTTTAACTTGTAAGATTTACTTCATTCAGGTGTGGTCACACAGATATATTTGTATGTAATTTACATATTCATCTTATTAGGAGTTAGTCATGAAGTGTTCCTTATATGGAAGCCATGTGATTTTTATACATTAACAGTGAGATATAGACATTAGGTCCAGTAAAATGATCGGTTATGTTTGGTCTGGTCTAGTGTATGACCTGCTTATTGAACTCTCACTTCTTTTGAGATACATGTAAAGACAAATACCCTGAATTTTGATGCTCTTTAAATGTAAAATGGATTCTTTATACATGTACATGTAGCCTAGCTTGACTTGTCTATAAACCAATGTGCATGTTGATATACATGTACATGTAGCCTAGCTTGACTTATCTATAAACCCATGTGCATGTACTGTAGATATACATGTACATGTAGTAATTACTATAATACAATTAATGTGTAATATCCACATCCTTTCACAGGAGTGGCATCTCTTTTGTATAGGCCTACAATGCAGTATCACAACAGTTTGTGTGTTCAACTCGTTTACAAAAGGACTCGGGTTCAAATCCTAGCCATGACAATCATAATTTTGTTATTTACATAGGTACATGTAGCTATGATGGGACCTTGACATCCAAGGCCCTCTGTCACAGGTGTTGGCTTTACTGTTCACTTTGGCCCTAAGTGCCCTACACAGACCAAAACATTCCAACTACAATCTTATCAATAGAATGAAATATACATAAATATGTATAGTAGAACTTCGCTATTATGACCACACAAATGACTGGCTAAAACTGGTTCAATTTAAGTGAGGTGGTCTCCTACGGGAGATTCAAACAGCCTTAAAAGTGATAAATAGACTGAAATTTTATAGTTTTTGCTAAACATATAAGTGAGGTGATCTCCTAAGGGAGGTTGAAACAGCCTAAAAAGTGATAGATATCGGTAGACTGGATTTTCATGGTTTTTGCTGGTCTGATAAGTGAGGTGGTCTCCAAAGGGAGGTTGAAACAGCCTTAAAAAGTGATAAATAAACTGAATTTTTATAGTTTTTTGCTGGTCTGATAAATGAGGTGGTCTCCTAAGGGAGGTTGAAACAGCTATATAAAGTGATAAATAGACTGAATTTTCATGGTGTTTGCTGGTCTGATAAGTGAGGTGGTCTTTAGGTGAGGTTTCACTGTATCAAAGAACAATTTTCCAACATAACAAGAACAAGCATACGATACATATACACGTATATGTAAAAGCAATGATGTCTTTCCTATTGATCTGAACATTCCTATCTGCTGCATTTCATCCATAATGCATGTAAAACCATTGTTCAAAACACTATTAATTACATACTTACCTATGGGAGATAATTTATGTGATTTTCATACACTTATATTAATTGTTTGACAGACACTTAAACATAACAAATATCCCATCATCAAGCTTCCCGGGCATTGACCTTAATTAATGAAAGTCCATCGGAACCAAAAGCCAATGTGACCCTACCTACAAATACATGTATAAAAGAATGAACAGTGTCCAAGAGTTGTTGCTGTTTTTGAAAGAAACATTTTAAACCCTTTATCACAGGCAGCAAGGAGATGACTGGACAAAAGAAAAAATTAATATCCCTTAACAGCTTAGTGGTCAGGCGGCCATAAATGTCTCATTATCTGTCGTAATAACAAAGACATAGATGACACGAGTATGATGTTAACGGCCTCACATGATTTCTATTACCACAGGTACAACAAATTTATCACAGTATATCAGACCATCTACAGCAAGACCAGCCAGAGCTTGTACAGGAATTTTTTCTAGGTTTCAGTTAAACAAATTTTATTGCTAAAAAGTGCAAATGGATTGGACAGAAGTTATCTCAACTTATTGAAGCCCTCTCAGTCTCTGTAATTAATATATACAGATTTGATATGACACTACAGACATGAATAAACTACAGAGAGAGAGAGAGAGAGAGAGAGAGAGAGAGAGAGAGTGAGAGAGTGAGAGAGAGAGAGTACCAACAAATTTATCACAATATCATTGTCAGACCAACTACACTAACAGTAAGAACTAGCAGAGCTTCTACAGGAATTTTTTTTATGATGAGAGTTTATCAAATCCCTTTTCCAATAATGACTGATCAAATTCAGCATCATACATCAAAAAAGTATCCCTATGCAATAAAGGTTGCCAATTCTCCATCATATATCCCCAACACAAGACCTACATTAGTTTTTAAAACACCACATACCAGTAAAACTTAAGTTACAATACAGTACAGCTCTGGTGGACTGGAGATAGCTAGTCCACAAAACACAGTGGACCCCCTATTGGCTACTAATGAAATTCTAGATTTAGTTGTGGCCTTTGAGGGTTTTTTTTTTAAATACATGTACAATGTATTCTGACAGACATACTTCCTTTATGATGCACCATATATGTAAAGTGGAGCCTTGCCTAAAGACCACCTCACTAATCAGAATTCAGTCTGTCTACCACTCTTTGAGGGTATTTCAACCTCACATAGGAGACCATCTCACTAATCAGACTATTAAAGACCATCAAAATTCAGTCTGTCTTATCACTCTTAAAGGCTATTTCAACCTCACTTAAGGGACCACCTCACTTATCAGACCAATTTCAGTCAGTCACTTGGGTGGTCTTAATAATGAGGTTCCATAGTATCGGTAATGATATACAAGGAAGATGGGTAACATTTTACATCTGAAATATAAACTTGACAAACTTGTGTCAGAAAAAAGAGAAAAATACGACATTTTTGTTTAGCTTTGTTCTTCTCAGTGAATATGACATACCAGTAGATTTGCAAGTACACCTATCTGATATGCAAAGTCTTGAGACAGATCATTTTTCATTCTTGCATAATTGTATGGAGATAAATGAACATGCCAGAATTACATAATATCTTGAGGCTGAACTTTGCATGCGAGCATGTGTACGATTTCAACATAGAATTCAACTTTAAAGCCTTTGGAAGATTACTTACATGTTACTTGAAAAGAAAAATAATGCTTAGGCAATATGACAAGATTTATTGCGTTTTTTCTTCCTTTTCATCATATTCCTTTTATATTTCCCTTATTTTCTTGTCCATAAACCCTGGTAAATGTATGCAAAACACTCAAAAACTAAAAGATTTAAAATGCAAACACACCTTCAAACACCAACTTGATATCAGGCTATCCATCTTAGTTGACTCAGGATGTATTGTTATTTAACGTACCACTCAAGAATCTTTCACTTATATGGAAACATCACCATATACCAGGGCTCACCCTGGACCTAGAAAATTGTTAGCCAAAAAATTAACCAACCAAGATTTTTTCTAGTCAATGGATGATTTTATTAGCCAATGAACATTTACATTTGTACCAATATTGGAAATGTCTTTGATATTTACAAAGGCTGACATTTGCAAGCCGCTTTGGACATTGTTACCTATTGTATACATTTTGAGTCATCTCCCTTTTATTTCTTGACTTTCATTGCTGAACTATACTTTCACAGGTTGGCCTTATTATTCAATACATTTATATAAGATCAATCACAAGATTTTTATGCATCAACAAAAATTGTTAGCCAGAAAATTAGCCAATGACAATTATTTTTAGCCAATTTCCTAAAAAATTAGTCAATGGCTAAATTGGCTAACACAGGGTGAGCCCAGATATACTGGTGAAATTCAATTGTAAATTTACCAAAACTATTGTTTCAATTTCTATGTGTTGTTATTAATAAAAGTATCTTTCCAATGTATAAACCTTTCTTGAGAGACCAATGTAATAAAAGTCGATGCACCGGCTATCTTGTGAAAAAAATTATGGAAAACAATAAATTGAATTGGAATGTTCTTTTACAATACATGGGACCCTTTTTGGCTGACTCATCCTAAAGACAGGAAAACCTAGTCTAATTTGAACCCATGACTGCATGGTATGAAGGCTATCTACCTCAGGGCCATGACTACTCTTTAACTGAACAATCTCAGAATTAGATTCTGTCTTGAGAGACCACATTTCTTAAAGGACCACAAATCCATTGCTGATGTGGTGTTCTCTACTGTATTCTTGTCAAGTCCCGATTCCCCTTTTCTTGTTTATGACTATCACCTATTGTGACTTATTCTTGTATTCGATAATATGTAACACTACAGGTGTCACACATAGAGCAGGAGTTGCTTAGCCGTCCGGAGCACCTGAACTCATCCCCAGTTTTAGTGGGGTTCGTGTTACTCTATTTTTAGTTATAAGTGTATTTGTGTAGTTTTGTCTCCTTTTTGTTTTGGCCACGGTTTTGTTTTTGGAATGCCCCTTGGTATCTTCTACTTTACCCCTTCCACATGAATGGCTTTCACACTACCACAAAATTTGCAAAATTACATAGGTTTTATTTAATCTGAACAGGGAACAAATCATGTTCTGTGCACCAATTGTATAAGTTTATAAAGTACCTTGTAAGTAGGGAAATTCACCCTCTTCTAACAAAAATGACATTTCTATGACTCTTGACTATACGTCTGAAGTGCCTACATGTACCAAAAGATCTTGTCACATACAAACTCCATGAGAAAATATTGCACAGGATCAAATTCAAAGAATGGACAATAGATTGTAATTTCTGTAGCTCACTTATATTTACAATATCAGATGTGAGGTTACTTGTATATTGTGTTGCTTTTTAAAGAATGATAGAATTGTTGCATACTGTTTCATAAATATTCTTATACCATAATACCTGTATACATGTATATATTTGGAGATCACATATACCAATTAAGTTAATCAATTGCCAGATGAATCAGGGGGCCATAAGCAAATACGGTGAGTATTGAAAAAAAAAACACTGACCTCTGAAAATCCAGAGATGGGATCAGGTGCTATGGAGGAGTAAGCTTCCCCTGCTGATTAGTCACACCCACACCAAGTCCACAGTCATATGATGAAGTCATTGAGAAATGCATTTTCACCAAAATATGTAAAGACAATTTAATAACCACAACTCTGCCAGTTGTCTCTCTGTGGTGGGTGGTGCTTGCTTTTGAACCATAAGGTCCAGGTTTTCATTCTCAGTGGGGTTTGAGGAGAAGATGAGACATTCAGAACACTGTGATATCATGGAAAAGTAGGTATCCGCAAGTTTACATGTCTTACCCCTCAATACTCTAGTGACCAGCATAGAACAACATCTATAGTCCTTCACCAGCAATTATGAAGCTTCCATATGAGAGAAAGATTCTCCTGTAGGATGATAAACAACAACAAAAGTAAACCTAAATGCAGTTAAATGCACAAGTACATGAAAACATAAAAATTTATGCAAGTATCATACACTAAGTTCATTGCTAAATGCCACAGTAAATATCTACTTTCTGCCATACTAGTATATCATTTCTTAATGTTGTTTACGTGAGAAAACATATGAAACCTCCTTATTTGTATTTAACCAAGATTTTTTTCCTTTTTGCTACTTCTTAATGAGATGCATATTTAAGTATTATCCTTTAACCTCTTCATCCTCAAATTTGAATTAAATATTTTTGTTGTGACAAGGTTGATCTAAAACTAAAAGGGATCTGTGGAGAAAATAATAATGTATGCAAACAAGAGACACATTAGAAAGGTGGGTCTAATAATTACATATTAATATCATCTTAAGGTAATTTATTAAAAACAAAAAGCAATGTTTCAGTCTTAACAATGAGTCACCATGAAGTTAAGCAGGATCCTTCCTACACATCACGATTTTAGTCCTCGGTACCATCCCACCGATCAACACATATTAAATGCAGTAATTTTGCTCATCCACTAATTTAAGCCTCTATACTATTCTATACCATTATATGGAAAGATCAGCTTCCCTTTCCTACAAATACAAAGTCATTGGTAATGCAGCCACTCTTTAGCCACACCCAGCTCACAGAATTTAGACTTTATTCTTTACATTAATTCACAACTCACTGCCATATCAGCCTAGATATCCCACAAACCAGCCTCCATCATGGTATTTGTTCTAACAAATCCAAAAGATCAATTAGCAGTCACTCTCATCATACAGCTAAATGAATACTGCCACCCTTTCTAAAAATCAGCTTTCAATCATCTACACCCAAGAGTGAAGAGACCATCTTCCCAACTACCATATTCCATAATCAAACCTTCTTCCAATTTCTTACTACAAATTAACTCTTAAATACCACAGGTCAGTTAATACTCACTTTCATTCCATAAATTAGCTTTCAAGTTTGCAATCACTTCCACCTGAGGGATCAGTTTCCATTCATCCTACCCAAGGGATAAGTCTGCATTTATACCCACCCCAGAAATCAGTTTGCATTTATTCCTACCCTAGGGATAAGTTTGCATTTATTCCGACCCCGTGATTCAGTTTGCATTTATTCCTACCCTGTGGTTTAGTTTGCATTTACTCCCACCCCAGAAATCAGTTTGCATTTATTCCTACCATAGGGATAAGTTTGCATTTATTCCCACCCTTGGGATCAGTTTGCATTTACTTATGTCCCATCAGTTTGCGCTTACTCATGTCCCACTTACCACACATCAGTTTGCATGCAGCTCGAGGTTGCACTTACTCCCCAACCCAGTTCACTCCTGTCCCACAGACAAGGTTGCATTTACTCAACCAACCTGGTGAGAATTATCCTACACCCTTACAAATGTAAAAGATAGTCAGAAATATTTATGACAACACATACAAGGCATTTTCTCTAATAGCTACCTGAAGCACTTTCAATGACAAGTATTGGTAAACATTTTTTTCAACCATCCCTACTTTGGTCTAATATACACTATAAAAGATTTTATTGTGTATGGTTTGACATAAAAAACTGATAATATCTAGAGACCACTTTTCTTCTTTCTCTTAACATCTTCCTTAATCACAGTAATGAAATTAAAATGTCATCACCCTTAAGAACACAAGGTGTGGTGTAATGTAATAAGAGTAGATGACTTTCATACCTCTCATCATCGGTCCCTCATTACCTACAAAGTACAGAAATTTTACCTGCCATTCTGGTCACTGAAATCAAAGATACAGAGAATTCTTGCGCCTCTTTAAGCAGACTACCTTGCTGTAAGGAGACCAAGTCGCTAAGGTTATCATCTCAGGAGATCATCTTACTACCGAGACCACCTCACTAAGATTACATCACTAAGAAGATAACCTGACAATGGAGCCCAACTCACTAACGAGTCCAACTTAACAAGGCGATCATTTCACTAATGAGATCACCTAACTAAGGAGACCACCTCACTAAGACTAAGAAGACAAGCTCACTAAATAGACAAACTCACTAAGGAGTCCACCTCAATCACTTAGAAGATCACCTGACAAAGGAGTCCACCTTACTAAGAAAGACAGCTTGTATTCAAGTCTATCACAATTCAGACTACTGTACTTATCATTTACATGGTTACCGGGTATTTCAAGAAAATAGAAACCCAGTTTTTATAAGATAGAAGGCAAGAAAGTAAAGACACACAGAAAAGTCCAGAAAGGACGAAATTTAAGGCAACAGAACAAGCCAGTCCCATATGAATAATATACCCGGTAGTCGGATTAAAACCACAAAAAGAATGTCCACTTTCAGAGCATTCCCCTCTTAAGATCTATATATGAAATGGAAATGTAAACCTAAACTCTGTTAACTTTTAGGTAACTGTTTACATGCAAGAATACATAAATATACCATATGTACACACCATTATAATTCTCATATATACATACAATTTGTAATTTAATGGTCTTCATAAATTATGACCAAACTATACCAGCATACACCAAGTGTAGTGTAAATATGAGTATGATAATCAAGTCAGACACATTTCATGAAAATATCTATACAAGTTACTCCCACACATAGACTAAACGAGGACTTAGGGGTACATTAAATGATTAACAACACATGGATAAACAGAGGACATACAAACAAGTCCCATGTACACATCAATTTTAATACATGTTCATGTACATTAAGACACATTGATGTATCCATCAAAGAGATTTATAGATGATTCTTTTTTGAAAGATACACACATTTGATTTACACTGTACATGTAATTTACAGTTGTACATGACCTTTAACATTACATGCATGTTTGTTTTTATTATACATGTAGGTTTTATCAACAAGGGATGTGTTGTACTGTGGTAAAGTACCGGTAACAGGTAGATGATGACAGTTGTTGGTTGTATAGTTGTTAAACGTCCCACTCAAGAATCTTGCACTTTTCTTACTGATTGCGACCAAATTGAATTAGACATTTGCTCGGATTTGAAATACAGTGACACGGTTACCAATACCGGTATGTTGGCCCCTAACATATATATGACTAGTAGACACCAGAATTAATGTGTGAAAATTCCCACATGCATGTCTATTATTGTGCACATTTACATAATGATTTAGCATTTTTGTGTCTTACTGGTACATTGTAGGTCAATTACTTCACATATTACTGGTATAACAAGATTGAGCTCATAATCATTAAAAATGAAAAGAACCAGGAAATAAATTACAAAACAGCACTATGACTCCCTAATTCTGTTCATACAATGAACTTGTTATTTGCTTCATTTTTCTTTTGTAATAATTTTAAAGATGTATTCCAGTACAAAAGATAAACATTTTCCAGAGTAGATTAGGGTCCTATCAGAGCAACCTTCACTTTTGCTCAAAATGCGGAGCACTTGTCGTAAATACAGGTATCACCTATGCTGACAACTTACATGCAGGTTTACATAGCCTGGGTTCAAATCAGACTCCAGCAATCTCTTTGTATTGTAAGTCTAACTACTAGTTTTATTACTAAAATCAGATATTGTCATTTAACATCCAAATGAAGAATCTTCTACTTGTATGGAGACGCACATGAAACACTTCATATACAAATTTTGGATTTTGAGGGTTCTTTTACAAGCTGACACCTACTTTGACAAGGGACCTTGGTTTTTTACTGTGTCATCTGAAAGACAGGTAAAGCCAGCTATTTCCATTGAGCAGGTTTGAACCTATGACCTCCTGGCCTAAAGTAAAAGGCAGCCATGAAATAGGCTCTAAAAGAGACTAGCCTGAATCAAACCATCCATCTAAGGCAATTGATACTTCCTGAGAACTAGTCTTACAATGTACATATATTTTTGGCATGTTCATTTCAAATTCCTGTGAAACTCAAATTAGAGATGAATAAATTAGCATGTTACAAAAGATATGTTGGGTGCCATGGTTCAGAGATTAGTGTGTTCATCTTCAGATTGTGAGGCTTTAGGTTCAAATCTACCCTATGCAGAAGTCTGTCCCTGTCAATTGGATGAGACAATAAAATCTGCAGTTTGATAAACTCAGTGGGTGTAGGCATGTTAAAGAACCCACCCTGCTCTACTGCAATATATGTAAGTGCCAAGCATAGTCCAATTTTGTCACACTCTGAATAGATTAACTGTGTACTGACATATGATGATGTCTCTATTATAAGTGGAAGATTCTTGAGTGGGACGTTAAAAAAACAACTCAACCAACCAACAAATGTAATCATCACTTTGATGGTAATTAGTTGGTAATATGTGTTACATCCCAACGAAATTCCATAATACATACAAAACATAAAATTATCAGACGTATATATAACACATATATATGTATATGTGTTATATACGTCTCTGCAATTATACATACATTGTACATCAATGTGACACATCTAGAAACATATTCATCTATAAACATGTAAATATATCTACATCGTAAATATTGAATTTTGAGTTTCACGCATCAAATACCGCAATGCTGAATATCTAATCCCAACAGGTGTCACGCTTTTTCATATGAAATCGCGCACATGGAATCGACATAACCCAAGGAAAGAAACAAGTTCTGAAAATACGCATAGGCCATAACAACGTGCCTACATGTAGTGATACATGTAGGTCTACACTTCTTTATCCTAAATACACATTTGAATCCGTCCTGTTTATTTAGCTGTCCATTTC